>JAOTQJ010067672.1:0-10807 GCA_025642045.1 Solanum sejunctum | reverse complement strand
AAGGGGAGGTTTTACTGGGACTAATAGGTAATGGTTAGTAATGCACACAATAAAGATAGGCCAAGTTGCATAGTGAAACTTCCCTCTCACTTTTTGACCAAAGGGCTTGGTGAACTTAAATTATCATCTTGCATCCTATACACTAGACAAGAACTAGGTTATCCAGTTATACTAAGTTAGGGAATCATGGAGAACACAATATCTTAGTTCCTCTTTATTATAGATTTTTCTCTCGTGATAGTTAGTTTGGTTTATTTTCTCATTGATTATTATAGACCCCCCCCCCCTTTTGAAGGATTGAGTCTGTTAATAAGTTGGATTGCATATTGTGAATTTTTGTGAGTCTATGTATTCCCTGTAAGATCAGCCCCAACCTTGATTAGGTGTTTATCCCTTGTCAATGACCACATTATCCTCTCAAAAGTAGGTGTAACTTAGGATACATCATAATTTTGGTGTCGTTGTCAGGGTATAGGGCTAGACTTAGTAAATTCATTAGTAATGCGAGTGTCAATCCTTAGTCCCTTTTATTTTACTTTTGTTTGTTGTCTTTCTTTTTTTGCAGGGTACAAGAGTATCGTATGCCTAACACTTGGAGTCAAGACAATCCCTTAACGCCATTTGATCCAAAGATCTACCAAACTATAAGAAGAATGGCAAAAGAAAATGAAAAAATGTGGCTAATGTAGCCCCAATAGGAATAATTATTATAATGATAGGAATCAGAACCCATCTATTTTGGAGGAAATTCCACAGCCTCAAGATTTCGATGCTAATGCTTACCAGTGGAATCAATATAGGTTGAATCATGTTGCTATAGAGGTGACTAGAGCTATTTTGTTGCCACCACTACCAGCAGACACAAAGCTTACAGTCTTGAGTGGTTTACATCAGATATTGCAGAACCGTGGGCCACTTGTGGGCTTACCATAAGAAGCTCCATATAGCAACCTGCATAATGTGGAATTTTTCTGTAAGAGTGTGATGGGAAAACAAAATTTGTCTATGGATGCTATGGAACTCTATGTCTTCCCATTGTCTCTTACGGGCAATACTATATTATGACTATCTGAGCTTCCGTAAAGTTCAATCACCAGTTTGGCGAACTTGCAGAAGTCTTTTTTGGAGAGGTACTTCCCTAGATTGAAGAAGCTCAAGTTGAAGTACCATATCAATAATTACGAGCAATTTCATTGTGATTCGATAAGCACTACTTGGGAGTGGTTTACTAAATCTCTAAGGAGCATCCCTGGTTACAAGATAGTTGATGACGCCTCGGTGGAGATTTTATACCCTGCCCTTGGTGAGAAAAGTCAACCCTATATTGACATTATTATGCGGGGTATGCTCCTATATCAACCATTTGCAAATATTATAGAGCTAATGGAAAGGGTGATCAAAATAAATCGTGCATGGGGGCAATGGGATAGGGCTTCCCCAAAGATTTAATGTGTTGTCAGTGTGGGGCCAGAGCAAGCTAGAATTAATAAAGAAATTATGCAGCAGTTTGCTCAGCTTCGCACCAGTATAAATATGATGATAAACCAGAACGAAGAAAGAGTGAATGCAGTAGTTTACCAACCTCTACATGCACCCTTATACAAGGAGCCATAGTATGATAAGGAAGCTTGTTTTGTTGCAGATCAGATAGGTGGTTTTAGAACCAACGCCCAAGGGTCCAATCAGGATTACTGGCGCAAAGGTTATGGAAATCAAGGTCAAAAGTTTGGTAGACATGGAGCTTAGAGGGACAACAGAGAAGATATTATGATAGGAACAAGGGTCCAGATGCAGATTGGGGTCACAGAGAAGGCTTCAAAAATGGCCCTTATATGCCACCACACAACCACGATGTAGGCGAAGGTAATTTCGAAATAGAGGAGATGTTTGATCGCCTATTGAAGAAAGCTAAGAAATATGATGAGACTCTAAGGGGCATGAAAATAGATATTTGAAGTACTAATCACAAAATAGAGTCTCACTCTATGGCTGTAAAATAGCTTAGACAACAATTTGGTCAAGTGTCCACTCAACTTAATTAATGTCAGAGAGGTACACTACCTAGCAATGCAGTGCAAAATCCTAAAAATAAAGGGTAGTGTATGGCGGTCATTACTCGGGGTGAAAAGAGCATGATTGACCCTCACATGTCGGTTGATGTAGAAGATGTTCGAGAGAAGACGACTTCAGCAAAGGATACGGATGAAGAAGATGATTATGTCAATGATGGGGTGAATGAAGCAGCTGACACACCATAGAGGTTTATGCCCATCCCTATGACTCTTCCTCCCTTACCTTAGAGACTCAAAAACAGGGAGAAATAAGGCAAGTTCAAGCATTTTCTCTCTATGTTAAAGCAGCTCTCCATCAACATCCCTCTCATTGAGGAATTAGGAAAGATGGCAGGGTATGTGATATGCATGAAGAACCTGGTCACCAAAAAATGCACTGTAAGTCATGAGCTTTCTCAAGAGCTTAAACATTGTAGTGTTGTCATTATGAAGTTCTTAGTTTAGAAAAGAGAAGATCCAAGTGCTTTCACCATACCCTACACCATCGGAGATGTAGAGATCATGAGGTAACTATATGACTTAGGTGACAGTATAAATCTGATACCCATGGCGGTCTACAAGAAGCTTGGATTGGGAGCCCCTACTCCTATTATCATGCGATTGTTGATGGTAGATCGTATGGTAAAAAAGCCTATGGGGATACTTTATGATGTATTGGTGAAAGTGAACAAATTTACATTCCCTGCAGACCTTGTAATCCTTGATTGTGAAGTTGATTTTAAAGTTCATATTATCTTGGGAAGTCCTTTTTTAGCTACTGGACGCACCTTAGTAGATATGGAGAAGGACCTACTCAAGTTTAAATTTAGGAAAGATGATGTCGTGTTCGATATGTATCAGCAAGTAAGGAAATACATTGATGTGAGAGTGATTTTTGTTATCAAGACTATTGATGATGCTGAGCCGAAAGAACCACTTAAAGTGAGATTGGGTGTTGACACCTTGGAGGCAGTGCTGATGAACTTCTATAGCAATGGTGTCATAGACTATGAGGAGAAAGTGAATGCTCTAGGGGTATTTTATGGTCCTAGGCATCAAACTAATCTAGATCTAGATTTGCAAAATGAGGAGTCACCACCCACAAAGCCCTCCATATTAGTCCCACCGGTGTAAGAATTGAAGGCCCTTCCCATATATCTGAGATATGCATTTTTGGGAGCCAATAAAACTTTTTCGGTCATAATAGCTGCAGATTTGGTTGATCAGCAAGTGGATACCTCTTGTAATGGTGATCAAACAATTTAAGAAGTCTATTAGATGGGCAATTACAGATATTATTGGTATCCCTCCCAAGGTGTATACACATAAAATCTAGTTGCTCAAGGACTACAAGACGAGCATTGAGCACCAAAGGTGCCTCAACCCTCCTATGCAAGAAGTTGTGCGCACAGAGATCATCCAATAGTTGGATGCAGGAGTAATCTACCCAATCGTCAATAGTAATAGGTGGCCCACACTACAACAATTTAGTCCTAAGGCTACTCTAAATCTAGAAAACACTTATAAAGTGTTGCCTTAAACATTTTTGAGTACACTTTTAAACCATAGCCTTAATTTTTAACTTTTCACCATAATAATACCTGCAACACTTGTAAAGCATTGTATAGGCTACACTTTATAAGCATTGTCATATCTTCATATAATTGGCAACACATTTTTACACATATGACTACACTTTTAAAGTGTGTTATTTTTATAATTCTAAAAACAACACTATATAAGTGTGGGCTCATAATTTTCACTAAAATATTATATTCCCTCCAATTTATTGAACTTTCCCTCCTTTTCAAAGAGACCAAAAAACACTCATAAAAATTAAAAATGAAAAACCCCATTCATCTAAGTTTTTTGGCGTGCGCCTATGTCTCTATTCGATTTGACGTTCTAAGCATGGATTGAATCCTCTCAACATCTGACTAAGCATTGAATTTTCTTCATAAGCATCGATTGAATCCTCTCAAATGGCCTGTTCACTCAACCTCATCAATTGAATCCTCTCAAGGTTTGCTTGAAGAGTCAACTCTTAACATTGATTGAATCTCTCAAGGTTTCTTCAAGAACTCTCTTTGCCCCAAATTGAATAGGTATTTCTTCAATGATTTCAGTGTTTTAATGTAAAGTAAAATTGAATAATGATTTCAAAATAATTCTCAGAATTTCAGGATCGTTTGAGATACGAAAATTTCATTTTACAATTGATGTTTTTGAGCTCCATTAATTTTTTTTCACCACCGTATATGAGAAAGCCCTCATAATTTTCTCATTTTTCTCAGGGATAATCACATTGAAAGGGTTTTGTTGGAGTAGATATCAGTTATAAATTTTAATCTTTAAAAGTATAATTTTATTGCACTAGCTAGGTTTGTTGCCTTGAGTTACACATTTTGCTTATGGGTTCTGATTTTCTTGCGGTTTTGATATGATTTGTGTCAGTTTTTAGGTGGTACATATAGTAATATTACACCCATCAGATAATTCTTAGCCTTGGGAACTACAAACTGATTAAGCTAGAGGATTTCGAAATTTTTATTAGACCGATAAACCTGATTCATACTGAAATCATCCATGTCAATGTATGTTTTCATGTTGTGCTTATTAGTAATATGTTATTACTATTTTACCTTTCCTAATTTGCTAAACTCGAGTTTCTTATATTGATTAAGAAGGTTTCTAGTTTGTACTGTTACCTTCAGATGATACTCATGGGCATTTGTTGATTAATTTTATTCAAATTACATAAATATTTTAGAACAAGAATATTATATTTTTTCTTATCCATTTTTCTCTATTCATCTTGGCTTAATTTGTTATATTTTTGGGTGTGTTTGGTATAAAGGAAAATATTTTTGAGAGTTGAGAAACAAAAGTCAAAAAGCTCAAAAGGGAAAGAATGAGGCTACAGAGAGTTGAGGATTTTTCATTGAAAGGATGGTTGCCTCTCTCAACATTCAGCCAATGATTTCTCTATTGATGTAAGAATTGGAACAACCCTTTTATCAATTTTAAATGGAGGGAGTATATAAATAGTAGCTTGTTTGGATTATTTTTACTTGTTGTTTCAAAGGGCTCTATTCGCTTTCATGCTATGATCATACTGTGCATTCTCTTTTCTCTAATGATTCTACCAGAGAGCGTTGAGTGTTACTGGTAGGGGTAGTAGAAGCTGTGAGGGTGAGTATAATCAGTGACCTTAAAGAGGCAATGATGATTTTTTTCCATTTTTAATTCCCTTCTGAGTTGATTGATCAGGCATATGAGATTATCGAACCTGTATCTTGGCAGGGCATGCTTAAAGCTTTTCTAGTAGTTTTCCAACCATGGTATGGTTGGACTCGTGTTGCCTGAGCTTAACACAAGTCTAAACCTCAATCTTTCTCTGTTCAGTATGTATTTTATTTTTTAATATTTACGTTGTTCTTAGTATGAAGGAAAATGTTTTATAGAGGTGAGAAATAAAAAACAAAAAGCTTAGCAGGGAATGAATGAGGTTATAGAGAGTCGAGGTTTTCTCATTAAAAGGGTGGTTGCCTCTCTCAGTATTCAACCAATAATTTCTCCATTATTGTCAAAATGACGACAACCTTTTTATTATTACTAATATTAAAGGCACGAAGATCCTTGAAAATATTGATTGGAATATATACAATTAACAACTCATTTGTGTCAGTAGAATTAGATAGTATCTATATTCTTGAGTGGATAGTTTGTTTGGCCATGCAGCTAAATTCGAGGAATTGCTGGATTTAGCTTAGACCCTTTTGAGTGCAAAATCATCAAGTCGCTTCCACCATCTGTTTTCAATCCTTTGGAACAAAGCTTGGAATTTGTTCTTTAGAATCTTTTATGTGTACTCTGGGTTACTTGTACAACTTCAGTATGTTCCTTTTGACTCATTTTCGACTCTAGTATTCTGAATATGCTGACTCTAAATTAAGCAACATGGTTAATTAGAATTTCATACTGCCAAACCCAACTAGTTAGGAATTGAGGCTTACTAAGAGTATTAGTTCAATTGTTAGAGTAAATCTTCTTGTTAACAGAGGCTATTTCAATTTTGATAGATTGATGGTTTAGGATAAACAACCTGGGTGGTCTATCTTTTTCTTATATTTTGGTGCTATTGGTCCTTTGTGTAGTGAATCACAGAATGATGCATAGCAAACCTAATATTGTGACATACATAAAGACTTGGAACTGTAGTCGACAAACAAATTCTACGTATGACAATTGACAATGAACAGGAGTTCTTCAGCCTGTAGATGATTCTTAATTAGTCTTGACTTGTATATTTAACAAGACATATTGTGATAGGTAGCCAATCAGTGAACCTCTTATGATTGAAAGGACACATCAACTACGAGAAGAATAACCCCTTTTAGATCTTGTCATGTTTTTTTGCCTTCAAATAGGATTTGCCTTTGCTATAGCATTACATGCAGTAGAGCGATAGTCATGTTTGTTTGAGTAACGGTGTTAATGTGTTCCTCCATTCTGTTGATGCTCCTCCTTTTTGTTATAATTAGTTGATGCTCCTCCTTTTTGTTAATGTGTTCTTCCATTCTGATAGGAAATTATATGAGAAGCAATACCTTATCCTTATTGTATCACTTAGCACACAAAAAAATAACCTTTAAAAGGCTACAAAGTAGCATTAGTAATAGTAGATCTAATCAAATCCTGTCAAAAGTAGATAGAACGTGTTGAAGAATATTTTGTGTTTACGCCACTTAAATTGGTGGAAACAATTTGGGAACTTAAACAATCATTTGTATCAAGAACTCAATTATTGTCTTTTCACTATTGTTTTCACCTTCATTATTTCCTTCACGTAGTATTGTTTCCATGATATTTGTGGTGTTGACAACTATTGATATTTTGTCTCAATTACTATAAGTTGTGTCTACTTGTAAATTTTTTTTTCAAGTATCCTATCGTGTTCACAACCTAATATTATTTTCACTATGTTTTTTAGTTTATATGATTTGCCAACTCCTACAATTGTACTAAAATGGGGACAACAAAAAAGTTTTAGATTTGAATAGTAGAATGGTACTTCAAGGCTGAGCTCAGCCACATAAAAAGATTATTATTTCGACTCAAGTATTCTAAACTCGCTGACTCTATATTTTGAATTTGTTTTGTTTTAACCATGATAGGCCTAAAATGTTCAACTTAATCTATTTTAGATAATCTATTAAAAACATTCAAATGTGACTATGAGTACCTAGAATGAACAAAAAGATTAAATAAAAAATAGAGCTGCTTCACCTTCTTTACTTCTTTTGATAGTATTCAAGGAAAGGATCTATAATGATTATGAGTTATGATTTTGAACCAGCTGATCATAAGTTCCTTTACTCCAATATATTGAATCAGCTGATCATAAGCTTTTCTAGAAAGTGTTGTTTTGTCAATGCAACCCATCTTGATATTGTGAAAATATGTAAGACTATCTCATGGTGGTCCTATCAATCTACTACTCTTGCTAATTTTTTGAAGGACATGTTCAAAATATTCAGCAGTAGCATGAAGAGTTGTACTTTTTGTTCCCTCTATGCCTAGGTGTTGTGCATGTTATGATTCACTTTTTTTGATCTAAAAGGTTATCATCCAAACCTTTACATATAGTTTGCTACTTGTGGAGTAAGAAATTGTCATGCCCCAAAGTCCCGTTAGGGTGGACTGGCACCCGTTGCCGCTAAGGCTTGGGAGAATCAACCTATATCTATGCATTTTCAATATATATCATGAGGGATTTCTATGTTTGACATGTATTTAAGAATAAATGGTGATAACAAGCCAAAAAGGAACGCATATGACTAGGCCATTGGGGCCCATGTTGTCTAAAGTACAATGCATGACTTCACTTTACTTTACATAGTCTACAAAGCATCTAGATAAAGAAAAACATCTAATAAGGGTCGGTATAGGCTCTACCTCAGCTATATGTACAATGTAATCATATAAGCTCTAGACATGCACAAAGCCCCGAAGCAACCTTGATCTTGGCAACAATAGCTGAATATCTTGTACTCCTACTGTGGAGATCTATTAGCACCTATACCTGTAGCATGAAATGCAGGTCCCCCAAAAGGGACGTCAGCATGAGATAATGTACTGAGTATGTAAGGCAGGATATACTGTATATAAAGTAACAACACAAATAAAATCATCCACTGGTACAAGATTAGAGACCACCTTTGGTTATACTTTGGAATCATGTACTTTATGTTCTTTATGTTACTTTACCTTTACTATATAATCCATGTACAACTGTAAAATAAATAACCAACTAATCAGTGGTAAACTGTATCAGGATTGTCCCTGGTTAGGCTACTCCTTAACCCTTCGGGCTACCACCTGTAATAAGAATTTGCCCTGGCTAGGTGATTCTTCCACACCTCGGGATATTGGGATCGTCCCTGACTAGGTTCTTCCTTAACCCCCTTAGGCTACAACCCGTGATCGCATTGTCCCTGGCTAGGTGATGCTTCCACCCCTCGAGCTACCACCTATCAATAAACAATATACTTTACCTTTTATTTACCTTTGAGATGGTTCTTATGGTGGTCACATTATTGGAGCTGTAGGACTACATATGGAGCATGTGACATGTTTATAATTATACAAGAGAATATGACAATGAAAAAGAGTATGTTACACAAACAATGAAATGTGTATGAAATGGAGCAACTCTTGAACTTTATTTAGTAACAAGAACACATATAACTTGGCATAGAAGCATATATGCAAATTAGAGGGTGACTGTGTGTGGAGTCATATCAATATATCAAAGAGTGGAGACATTATTAATAATTATGTCGGAGTTGGCAAATGCCTTTATGTACCAAGGAGGGATCTATGTTTTATGCCAAAAGATATGAAATCAAGTAGTCTTACATACCTCATTGTATGACCTTGTTACCATCTCGAGATAACCCTTCCATCCTCCAAATATTTATCTACAACATAGTAGGTGATAAAATAAGCATTAATATCCAATAGATACACCTTGGCAGCCCAATCACACAATAAAACAACACACGAGCAGCAAGCGGGTATTTACAAACCCGAGCGTATTCTTCCAACTTCTACGTCTATAATCCTACTTTCTAACACATATTCACATGTACACAGCATAACTAGCCTGTTTTAATTCTATAACAGTCCTACAACAGCCCACAAAGTACCATACATCACAATTCTGCACAATCTAAAAATGGACAGTATAATGTTACCTTCGTTCGCTATATTTCTATGTTGACAACTCCAAACCTATTCTAACTCTAACCAAACTTTTCCAGAAACATTTACATATATAAATAGACCTAAAACAGTCTTATAGAAGCAATTAAGAAGTCATGAAGGACGTGATATAATAGCCTTACATAAACAACACACAAGTTCTTATCAAAATGACGCTTAAGATAACACAATAAAATACGCTTGTTAAATGAAACCAAAGTCAGGTTAGCAACCTTAGTGTGATGTTTATAACTCAAATCAGTTTAATAACATCAACTTTTCTTCATAATGCCGCCCACAAACCATATAAAGATCACTAAAACAAAAGATAAGTATGCAGCAACTTTCTCAACACTAGCTGTCTCAAATTTCCAGCACAACATACTAGCATATACTTCTTGTTTTTCGTAAGAAAAACATACTAAACACATGTGTGAACTTACATACCACTTACTTCAAGGTGTAGGATTTATCCAAGAACCCTACAAGTCCCTCTTAGCAGCTTTACAAAGTTAAGAAATGTTGAGAGGAAATATAGAGAGCAATCTGATTTTTTGTGAGTTCAAGTGAGAAATGAATTGTTGAGATGCTTTGGAGCCCTTTATGAAGGTTACTTTGGCCGACCTTATCTTGAACTTTTGACCAACGTATACCACACACTATCAAGCTATTTATCCACTAGATTGGCCTTCACACTTGTGCCTAAATGGGCCTCCAAGTTGATGGGCTTGGGCTGCCTATTTTCCAACTTTCTTTCACTTAGTTTTGGGCCGAATTTGCTAAGTGTGTTGTGATGTATTTTGTACCTCTTTATTATACTTATTGGGCTGAAAATGTACCCCATTCATGATGCTAAAACATGGGCTAAAGTCACACCCTTACACAAACTTTATTCATAATCAGACTTGGACAGATTTGACGTCAAGCCTCGTCTCTATTTAGATAGCAAATTTAAGCTAAGCAAGTCGTGACTCACCTTCTAGCTTCTTAAGTCCTACAAGCACCTCAATTTTTTCACATCATTTAAGGCCTTATCTCCTAAATTTGACACAAAACATGTATATACTCGACCCTATTAAGCATTGGATGCACATATAGCCTATTAACACGAGATTCAAGCACTTTTAAAAATTAGCGCTAATTCGACCAAACCATGTCATATTTCATTTGACTGGTACTAGTATTGTAAGGTGTGGGTGTTACATCCTTCCTTATTTAGGAATATTCATCCTCGAATGTTAGTACAATTGGATAGCTTAATTAAGTTTAAACCTTTACCTATATAAATATTTGACAGCATATTAAGTATTCAATCACATGTACCTAATTGAACTTCCTTTTTAGCTTCAAATAAGTGAGGATATTTTGCTTTCATCGAGTCTTCGGCCTCCCATGTTATTTCTTCTGCTTGCTGGCTCCTCCAATGCAGTTTAACTAAAGCTATTTCTTTATTCCTTAGCTTCTTAACTTGACGATCTAGAATAGCAACA
>JAOTQJ010067651.1:0-13381 GCA_025642045.1 Solanum sejunctum | reverse complement strand
ATTAGGCACCGTGGCCCCAATGGCCTAGATATATGCATCTCCGTTTAGCTTGTTATAACCATTTATCTCCCTATAAGAACACCAAACATAGAAAGTTAATTATAATATGTAAACAAGCTAATAGATATAGATTGGTTCTCCCTAGCCTTATCGGCAAGGATGCCAGTCCGTCCTAACGGCAACTTGTTGCGTGACACTAAGATAGGCTAATATGGGGTAAATCTTGCTATTGATTAGCATATATATTGTAGTAATCTTCATTATAATTTCTTCCTTGATGAGTCGACGCATTAGGGTAAGCCTTTATTTATTACATGCCCGAAAGGGATGTTTTGATTAGGAAAGAGTTCTACGATGAAAATTTGAGATTTTTAACCTAGTCTAAGTACTTGAGAGCGAAAAGTGAGAGTATTCTGGGATTAACAACAAGGGTTAGTATGTATATATTCTGAGACCGAAGGGTGATAACCGATATGCATCTAAGAAGGACCAAGAGGTGAATTAGATGTTACATAACTTGTTAGATCTTATATACATAATCATGAATGAGTTCACCACTAGATTCGACTATTACATTAGATGTCATGGGAACACAATCCAAGCTTCGCATATATTGTCTGAAATCTAGTAGTCCTTGCACTCATTTACTGCTTATTCTAGTAACCTAGTTTAAAAAATCAAAACCCCCCATTTACTTTATGCAATTTTATTTCATAAATAGATATTACATCTAAAAATGGTGCTAATAGATATATTCTCACACGTTCCCTGTGGGATCGACCTCAACTCTGGTTGAGTTCTATATTTGATTAACGATCGCTTTACTATTCCTGTTGGAGTGTAAATTTGGGTGTATCAAACTTTGGCACCGTTGCCAGGCAATACAACAAAGTAATAGTCTATTAGTTTCTATTTTCAGTTTGTAATACTAGTCCCTAATTTTATTTTTGTTTCTTGTTTTTGTTTCTTGGTAGGGAGCCGGCGTTGCATGCCAAACACTCGAAGCAAGGGTGAAGCACTTGTTTCTTATGACCCTAAGCTTACCAAATCAATCTGCAAAATGAATGCCCAAGGACATGAAGTAGCTAGACTGAGAGAGTTGGTTGTGAACCCAGCAGGTGGAGGAAACAAAGGTCTGGGTGACGATGAAAATGCTGGCAATAAGGTAACACCAGCAGCACTACTTAGACAGGTTCCACTGCCTGGTATGAGACCCCAAGTGCCTCAGCCGCCCCAAGCAGTGAATGATGATGATGAGGGTGATGGGACCATTAGGGTAATTGTGCTTTTCCACTGCCCATAGGTGTTAAGTTTACTATCACTAGTACTATGATGTAGATGCTATAGTTGAAAGGGTTGTTCAACGGATCAACAACTGAGGATTCCAATCAACATGTTTTAAACTTTCTGGTGACATGCCAATCGTTTGAGATTCCTAGGGTCAGTCAGCAGACAATTAGGTTATGGCTATTCCCATTGTCTCTTACTGGTGCAACAACTAAATGGCTGAATGAGCTTCCACATGATTCTATTCGCACTTAGGGAGAGTTAAAGGAGTCATTCTTGGAGAGATTTTCCCCGTGTCAAGACAGCTGAAAATCATAGATGATATTGGTCGCACAACAACTGCCAAATGAAGCACTATATGAGACTTAGGAGAGAATCAGGCAGAAGCTTAAACAGTGCTTCGATCATCTCCTCACAGATGAGTATTCGAATGCAGTCTTTTACAGGTCCTGCAATTTTGTGACAAAGATGGTCATTGATGTTTCTTGTGGGGGATCATACATGTTTAGGACTATCCTAGACATTGTGGTGATCTTAGATCAAGTATCCAAGAATAATAGGGCATGGTATACTGCAAAGATGGAGATTATTCGGGGCTCGTGTTTGAGATGACTGCAGAACAATGATGAAAGGAGAAGGAACGGGATCAAGACATGTCCCACATGAAGACCCAACTGGACTTGCTGGCAAAGCAGTTCTTAGATGGAGGCACAGAAAAGGTAAAAGCTGTAGACACAATACCTAGATACGATGATCAAGGGTATAATTATGATGAGGAGGCGAACTTCTTAGGCAGCGGAGGGGTTACTTTCCATTCAATGCAGGTAACCAAGGTCGAAATTATGGTTGTGATCAGAACTATCAAGGAAACTAGCAAAACAAAGATGTCTATAAAAATCATGAGCATTAGAACCTCAAAATTAGAAGAGATGATAGAAAAGGTGATCGACAAAGTTGAGTCCACCGAGGTAGGGATGCGAGATATAAAAGGGGATATATCCAACATTCAACAGCTGTTCGACTTGCATTCCACCTTGATCAAGCAACTAAAATAGTAGATGGGGCAATTGTTAACATTAGTAAATAGAGAAAGGTTGGGTCGCTTCCCAGTGACATTATTTAGAACCCAAAAAATGATGGCCATTGCATGGCAGTAACCATAAGGAGCGGTAAGGGACTCTATAACCCTGTTGTACCTAGTAATGCAGATCTAGATGAAGCTAAAGTCAAGATGCCCAACCCAGTGAAGGTTCATGTTGATGAGTTGATTGAAGAAGCTAAGGTGACATCAGTAGAGTCTGAGGTTACTAAAGAGCCTGAGGTGACACTGGCAGTAACCCAACCTCTGCCAGCTAATCCTAAGCCACCACCACCATTCCCACAGAGGTTGCAGAAGAAGGTTAAAGATGGCAAGTTTCAGAAGTTCTTGTCCATACTAAAAGAGATTTCAGTGAACATCTCTTTAGTGGAGGCGCTTGAGCAGATGTCGGGCTACACTAAGTTCATAAAAGACTTAGTGACTAAGAAGAGGACATCCATGATCGAGCCAGCAAACAATCTCCATCATTGTAGTGCCATTGCTATAAGGTCTCTTGTAGAAAAGAAGAAAGATTCGGGAGCTTTCACTATCTTATGTACCATTGGAGAATTTGATTTCGGAAGAGCTCTCTACGATCTGGGTGCCAGCATCAATTTGATTCCACTGGCAATTTACAGGCAGCTTAGCTTAGGAGCCCCTATACCTACTATAATGCGACTACTCATGGTAGATAGATTCGTGAAGTGGCCCATGGAGATTTTATATGATGTGCTGGTTCGTGTAGGCCGATTCATCTTTCCTGCAGACTTTGTTATTCTGGGCTGCCAGGTAGATTTTAAGATTCCCATAATTCTTGGGAGACCATTTTTGGCTATTGGAAAGGCATTGGTAGACATTGAGTGAAGGGAGTTGACTTTCAGATTTAACATTAAAGAGGTCAAATTTAGTATGTGCTGCAATGAAGAGACCCAAAGAAGTGGCTGTGATGTCCATCATGGTTGTGGAAGAGGACTGCCTTTCTGAAATCCCACTAGAGGAAACAATGCGTGTGGACACGCTAGTAGCGGTGTTGATGAACTTCCTAGATGATGGTATTAGTGGGTATGTGGCCACCGTGAATGCATTGTAAGGCAGGGGAACTAGGCTATTTGTTCCCAGAAGTTTGGACTTAGACTTGTAGAACAGGTCTACACTGCTAGCTAAACTACCGTCGAGGAGCCTCCAGCTATGAAGCTCAAGGACCTGCCCTAACACCTCAGGTATGTACTTTTGGGCACTGACAACACTCTTCCTGTGATTGTAGCTGCAGATCTTCATGAAAATCAAGTGGAGGCACTACTGTGGGTCCTCTAAAAGTTCAAGCGAGCTATTGGTTGGACCATTGTAGATATAATAGGGATTCCTCCAGGGATATGCATGCACAAGATAAAATTGAAGGATAACTCTGTGCCCAATATGGAGCATCAGCGCAGGCCAAAACCACCTATGCAAGAGGTGGTAAAAAAAGAGATCATCAAATGGCTAGATGCTAGGCTGATATACCTTATTTCAGATAGTAAGTGGGTTAGCCCAATATAATATGTCTCAAAGAAAAGGGGCATGACAGTGGTTGCTAACGACAAAAATGTGTTGGTTTGTTGAGACCTGTAACTAGATGGCAAGTGTGCATGGACTATCGAAAGCTGAATAAATGGACCTTGAAGGACCATTTCCCCATGCCCTTCATGGACTAAATGTTAGGTAGGTTGGCAAGTAGAGGGTGGTATTGCTTCTTTGACGGGTACTTGGGCTATAATATGATATCCATAGCCCCGGAGGATCAGGAGAAAACAACTTTCATCTGCCCGTATGGGACTTTTTCTTTCAAAAGGATACCCTTTGGGCTATGCAATACCCTATCCACCTTCCAGCGCTATATGATATCAATCTTGTCAGACCTGGTTGAAGACACCCTCAAGGTATTTATGGATGACTTCTCTGTAGTGGGTGATTCTTTCGCTACATGTTTGTTAAATCTTAGCAGGGCACTACAACGTTGTGAGGAGCTAACTTGGTGCTAAATTTGGAGAAATGCCACTTCATAGTCGAAGAAGGGATAGTTCTTAGGCATAAGATCTCAGAGAAGTGCATAAAAGTGGATAAGACGAAGATCGAGGTGATTGAGAAGCTACCACCTCCTATATTTGTGAAGGGGGTCTGGAGTTTCCTTGGGCATGCAAGATTTTATCACCAATTTATCAAAGACTTCTCCAAGATTGAATATCCTTTGTGCAAGCTATTGGAGAAGGATACAAAGTTCCATTTTGGTGATAGCTGTAGACATGCCTTTGAGACCCTAAAGCAAAAGCAGATTTCTACTCCCGTGATGGTTGCACTTGATTGGACTGCCTTGTTTGAGGTGATATATGATGCAAGCGTAGTTGTTGTGGGAGTTGTGCTTGGACAGAAGCGCAACAAGAATTTCCATCCCATCTACTACACCAGCAAGACCCTCAATGATGCTCAAAAGAACTATACAGTGATTGAGCAGGAATTGCTGGTCGTGGTATATACATTTGACAAGTTTGGGGCATACTTATTAGGCACCAAATGGATAGTGCACACCAACCATGCAGCCTTGAGGTATCTCATGGCAAATAAAGATGCTAAGCTAGGATTGATCAGATGGGTTCTCCTGGTGCGGGCGTTTGACTTTGAGGTCCTAGACAGAAAAGGATCTGAGAACCAAGTAGTAGACCACTTGTCCAAATTGGAAGATGAATCAAGACTAAAGGATTGGTTGAACATCGATGATTCCTTTCTCGATGAGTAGGTATTGGTAGCTTCTGTTGACCTCATTCCTTGATTTGCTGATTTTGATAGCTTTCTGGTGAGAGATATTATGCCAGAGGGCCTTAACCCTCACCAGAGGAAAACATTTCTTTTTGATATGCGAAGGTACTTCTGGGATTACCCATACTTGTTCAGAACATGTGCTAATACAGTTATCAGGCACTGCATTCCACAAATAGAGATGTTGAGTATCATGAAGGCCTGTCACTTATCCGTATTAGAGGGTCATTATTGTAGGGCTAGAACGGTGAAAAAGATTCTCTAATGTGGGTACTACTAACCCAACATCTATAAAGATGCCCAGACTTGGTGCTTGGGTGTGACTAGTGCTAGCGACAGGGAAATATTTTGAAGCGCCAAGAGCTACCCATGACCTCGATTCTTAAGGTGGAAGTTTTTGACATATGGGAGAAGGGCATCAAATTCATGGGTCCATTTATGAGTTTATATGGAATGAAGTACATCATGGTGGTGGTAGACTATCTATCCAAATGGGTGGAGGTGGTTTCGTTGCCAAACAATAAAAGCAAGAGTGTTGTCCAATTCATAAGGTAGAATATCTTTTCCAAATTTGGGATGCCTAGAACTATCATCAGTGAAGGGGTTTCCTACTTCTATAACAAGGTTTTTTGTGCGGTTCTAGTAAAATATGGAGTACGACAGCACAAGGTTGCCACACCTTATCACTCGAAGACTAGGGGATAGGTTGAAGTATAAAACAGAGAGATCAAGGAAATCTTGACTAAGTCTGTGAATGCTACTCGGAAGGATTGGGCAAAGAAGCTAGATAATTCACTTTGGGCCTACAGGATGGCTTACAAGACACCTATTGGTATGTATCTATATTAGTTGGTGTTTGTTAAAGCCTATCATATGCCCGTGGAGTTAGAGTATGAGGCACATTGGGCTTTAAAGAAGCTCAATATGAATTAAGAGGAGGATGCTGACTTGAGACTTGACTAGCTCAATGAGTTGTGTGAGTTTTGCCTCCACGCGTATAAGAGTACAACCCTATATAAACAGAGAAAGAAGGTCCAGCATGATACACATATTGCCTAACAGAGCTTTGGTGTTGGTGACAAGGTCTTACTATACTACTCCAGGTTGAGACTCTTTCCAGATAAGCTCAAATAAAGGTGGTCTGGCCCATAAACAATTATCCAGGTTTTTCCCCATGGTGCAATTGAGCTAGAAGCAGAAAATGGGGATTGATTCAAGGTAAATGGACAACGGGTGAAGCAATATTTGGGTGCAGTAGAGGAAGCCTCAATAATTGAGGTCTTGCTTCTAGATGAAGTCTAAGTACTTAAGGTGATGCATCGTGCTGCGACATTAAATCAAGCACTTCATTGGAACAACCTATGCATTGTAGTAATTACATAAAAAACTACAAAATACATATATATGTCATGCATTTTTCTTGTTTTTGACAAGTATTATCAGGGGAGTATAAGTGTCTTTTTGGAGGCTGGAAGCTTACATGAGGTGGACAGCATGGCTGGATGTTAGAGCAGCCAAAATTTGGCTAAGTGGAAGGCTACATGCAACTTCATAGGCCGTCTGATGTGGAATGACTTGTGGGTGTGCCCATTTGGCATTATGTTTGCGACTTGGGCAAGTTCATACGGTGCTGTTGTTGAAGCACAACCACACGGGTCATTAAATGAACCGTCCATAATCACATAACCCATGTGAATAGTCATTTGGCACACATGAATGATGTAGGGCATTTATGTTTAAAACTTTGACCAAGTGGGGTGAAACGGCCGGTCCACATGGACTGTGTAACGTGTCACGACTCATGTAATAAGCCATTTGGCTTGCGCAGGTGTAGCCTAACTGGGTGTATTAGAAATTGCCAAGTGTTGGGAGACGGCCAGCCAAACATCTCGTCCCACCTTTCATGACCCATGTGGTCGACCGTCGAGGTGTCCATGACCAACGAAGGGCTAGGTAAGTGCTTTCTTTTTCCAAGTGTTGTGGAATGGACAGTCTAAACGAACATACCACGTGACACGGCCTATGAGGCCGTACACATGGAGGAGAAAAAAAGGTCTACTATGTTGACCAAGGTATTTTAAATACCCTTTCTTTGACCCTAAAAACCAACTTCAAGACTTTCCCCTTCTCTCTCTAATTCTCACGACCCCCTCCCCCTCTCTCACATTTTTTCCCCGTCAAAATCCCTAAAATTTTACATCTTCTTAGTGCCGAATTATGAGTATATTTCATGATTTGTAGCTTAATCTAAGTATGGGTCTTTACTTACTAAAGCAATTCTTCTTCTCCATTGTTTCTCATTAAAGTAAGAACTTAATTTCACTATTTTCTAGTGTTGATTTTGGTGCTTGGATGTGTATATCTTAGTCAAAGATTAATTCTTTCTTGATTTAAAGTATCCTAATTAACATTGTTGATGTTGGGTGTGAATGTGGTGGTGAAAACCACCATTGTTAAGTTCTTAAGTTCTTAACTATGAAAGTGATGATTTGGGGTGATATTTTGCATGATTTTTTGGGAAATTGACTTATATAGGCTATTGTGTTGATTAAATCATGATTGAGTGGGGTGAAATTGCATGAACTTATGTTTTGACAATTATAAGTCAAAAATAGGTCAAAGAGGGGTCGGGCGGCCCTTTACACGGATCGTGTCATGTTTCACGAACCAAGTAATAACCTGTGCCATGCCGTTTGCCAAGCCACATGTCCAAGTGCCCTCTGACGGGCCCTGTCATGAATCATGTCTCGTTACACGGGTTGTGTAAGATCCTATTGACCCTATTCCACCAGTATTATTTTCCTTAGGTTGTTTTTTGTTTTTAATTCACATATGTTCTTAAGTGCAATGGCCCTATGATAGACCGGGTGACACCACTCTTAAGGGTTATTATCACTTTTATGGCACAGGGGAAGTCTGAGTACCCATTAGTGCATCAACCAACGTGTGCAATAATTTCTAACAATGTGTATACCTTTGTGACACTTGCAAATACTATGGGTCAATGCTGCAGCTTAGTCAGACATAGTGATAGGGACGAGCCTATGTCACGCCTCCATGACTCCCCAATCGTATCATCTAACAATCAAGGTGGGAGTGTCTCAGGCAATGATTCCTCTAGTGGGTTTCGAAGTTGAGTATACAAGCAATGTCTCTCCTCACTCTCCTTATACTACACTAGCCCGTGCATCAGGCCGTCGCAGAGCTCCCCAGTCTGAAGAGGGGGTTCCTTCTATGGGAGTTAAGGATGAGGCAAATGCCTCGGCATAGGAGGAGAACACTTCGGACCAGGATGAGCAGGGGAAAACTCCAAAAGGTGAGGGTCATAATTCTGAGGAGCAAGAAATGAGGTTAAACTCCAGGACAGTGATGACAAGGCCATTTATTTTGCAATCTCTCGTACGATGGATGCCAAAATTGCCAAGGCAATTATTATCTTTCTGAGGGGCCAGTAGACAATCCTAGACGTTAAGGATATCTATATTAACAAACTTACAAAAGGTTTTGGGGGGTTCAAATAGTGGCCGGTCATTCCGGAGTTCTGGGTAATCACTGACCAACTTGACAGAGTTCCAGAAATCAGAGATATGTTTAACTTATATAAGTTTGGTTAGATGGAGCAACCACCTAGGTACTATAGCCCTGTCATAGTTAAAGAGTTATATTCCAACTATGCCGCTAGTCTAATTAACTCTATGAAGGGTACCCAGTTAGGAAGGTGAAGAGACAGGTCACACTTACTAGGTCTCCGCAGTCACATTTGATGGTGTGTGGTATACGAGTGAATATCTTCGAAACAACTATCAACTTGTTCCTCTTTGGGCTAGATTACCAAACTCCTCCAGATGCCAGTTCATGGGAAGACACATGCAGATTATGGACGCGGTGTGGTAGTCTAATTTGTCATCTAGGGCTGAACTGTTGGGGTAGATTATAGAGCAAATAGCCATTCAAGGGGCGGAGGCATCTTAGGTTACAGACCCCAAGTGTTCTGTCGCCAAAGAATCGTTGACATTTGCCATAAAGTTTTGGTAGTTAGTGGTGTGGGGAAAGTTGTGGACTATAGGAAACAACAATCTATCCAACCATCACATGCCTCTCTGATAGCATGCCTGATGTCCAGATATGGAGCAAATATGGACTGAATTATTACTTTCGAGATGCGAGACCGAGCTTTATTGGAGAGAGCTGGCATACCCTTCCTGTGCTTGGTTCGTGCCATTTGCAAATAGGCCTGTGTTCCTACTACTCACTTTTTGGACAAGAAAATAGCTCCCAAGGGCGTAGCCAACATTGCCTTGATTAAAGATGTCCAAAACCCTCTCATGAGGAGCAGAACACGTTCACTAAGGGGCCGACAAACTTCCCCTTCGCACCTCCACAACAACCCTTGCTATTTGAGGACTACACCATCACTCTACCATCAGGCGCGACTTTTGAGTGGCTCGAGCATAGTGGTACAGCTCCTCCGGTAAAATAAGGGTATGCATATGTTCCTTATGAGTTCTTGGCTAGATTGGTGGTGGACCAATGACAAACACATGCTACTTTTGACCAAATTGTAGAGAGGATTTTGGATGTGGTCTAGTCTTATTCGCAGCAAGTGGTAGACCAACACAACGAAGCCTTTTGAGCCGAATCACCACTTTGCAGAGCCAAGTAAGCACTTCGAAGGGATACTTCCATAATATGTTCGGGAGTATGACTGGGATGAAATGATAAATCTGGTTCAAATAATGAATGGTATAAAGGCTCAGATTGCTAAGTTGATTGCACAATACTAGGCCTCTGCACCGACCTTGCCTCCAGAGTCGTGGATAAGCCTATTTAATTACCCTGCTGTGCCAGTTCTAGGTGAGGTATGGGGCATTTCACCCACCCCATCTGATGCACCCATGTCACACACTGATTATCCCAGGAAGAAGGACAAGGGTAATTGACGTGACCACCAAAAGAGTCCTCCCTCCTGACCCACAGAAGGAAAAAGAGTGGCAGATGCACAATGCCGCCAGGGCCCAGTGCTAAGCAGCAGCTGAATAGGCAGAATGAGAGCAGTAGGCTGAAGAGGCACCACGGGTAGGAGCCTCAAGTAGCACCTTTGGACCGAGTGCTACATATGCTGATACAGTCGCCCTAGGAGGGTTTGGCCCCACCAACACTACTGATGCCTAGGGCATCCCAGATATGTTCTATTCCCTATCTGTTCATTAACTAGTGTTATAGTTTAGCAAGGGCACTACATTGTCTTATTGAAGGGGGTCCTACCAATTGAGAGTTTTTCTTGCCATGTTTCTTTTCTCTCAAGTGTATTATGTAGTAGAACAGACATGTTTAGGTCATAATGTTTGTGTAAATATAAGTGTTCTAGAATCTAGGGTAGCCCTCGTGTTTATCCTTGTAATGTCTCATGTTGACAATGTTAAAGTTATATGCATTTGCATCTTACCCTGACTAACGTGTATATTTGCTAGTAAGTATTGTGTGTGTATGGTCAGCATTCTGATGAATGAAACATGTCTATGTGATTTACTACTAATTTGTGTAGAAGATGTGCCATGTGTGTTTGAGCTGATTGCATAATTCAGTTGATGCATCTGTGAGATACAACTTGCCTAGTTAGTCCCACTAAAATGATTGAATGACTGGATTAGGAGGTGATCTTAGGCCGTTGTTGTTGAATAGTCACATAGCCAAAAATAGACCAACTAAATGAAATTGTACCTCTTGAACCAAAAGTTGAGCCTAAATGGACCTTTTCTTTGTAATCATCCAAATTCACTTCCCCAATCTATCTATTCATCTCTGTTTTGGCCCTAGTCTCTCCAAGGACATTGTGAACCTCTGCCTAGGTCAAAAGTCTAAGTTTAGGGTGGCTTATATTGGCCCTGATCCCTTAGAAAGATATTATGAACATTGACCCAAGCCAAAGGCTTAAGTTAAGGGTGGCTAGTGCAGGGAGAACAGAAAAATGAGTGTGGAAAAGAATAAAGTGATAAAAGGAGAAAAGGAAATGGGTTGTGACTGTGAGCAAATTAATAAGCAAAAAAGAAAAAGATAAAAATGAGTGAATGAGCATGGAAATCACTTCCTTAACTATAGAAAGTTGGATATATTGGGGCAAGAAATGTTGGTGACCAAAAAGCAAATGACTGAGTCAAAGTAAGTGTCTTGGAGAGGCTGTTTAGTCACTTTAATCCTATTATATACCTCACCTAAGCCCGAGCCTATGTTACAAGTCAAAAAAGTCCTAATGTGATCCTAAAAATGCCATTAAAGAGTTAAGGTGGTGAAATAAGAGTAATTTTATGATCAATACGTGTGTGTCCACTGAAAGTCATTTCTGAGAGTGAGTGACTACATTCCAATCTCTGTTTTACATACTTACGTTGAGTGTGATACTTTTTTTGTAGTAAGAGCACTATCTTTTGCATTAATTGATTGCTAACTCAACTGGAGTATCTTTATTCTTGATCATATGTGGACTTACCATGCATGCATAATGTTTGCCTTAATCTTTGTGGGCCATTTTGGGGTGTGAGCACATTTGTAAACTTGTGAGCGAGGCATATGTATCGAAAATTGTGGGGCGATCCATATTCTGAGTGAGCACTTGTGTTTATGCGTTGTTTGGTTAAGTCGTTATTTCTTGAGGACAAGCAATCATTCTAAGTTGAGGGTGTTGATGAGTCATAGAAATACAACTCTTATAACGCCTTAAATAAGGGATTTTTACATGTTCTCAGGCAAATTTGCTACTTTGATGTTTGTTCTTACAATTTTTTAGGAAAAATGACTAAGGCATGGAGAAACGGAAGAATTGTAGGAAAAGAGACAAAAAGGAGCAAAAATGGAGACAAGTGTGGGCACATGGGGACCTACATGACTCGTGTGCTTCCACATAGACCATGAGGCCAATTGTGGCCTCACACTTGGCTGACGATAGTGGCTAATGTGTAAGCGGAGGAAAAATTTGGCCAAGGTATATCCCACAGCATGTGTCATGAGTTTGGCTGTCAAAGTGACGTGAGAGTCACCACCATCAAAAGTCGACGAATAGGAGCTAAGTGGTGAGTGACGAGATGTGTCACAAGCTGTGTCACAAACCACGGTTCGTGACTTGGCTCGTGATATTAAGGGAAAGCTGGAAAATGCCAAAGGATAGGTGGATAATTTGTTTCATGGACCATTTAAACTCACACAGCCTATTCAATGGAACATGGAGCAGTAGTTGACTTTTGAAGCTAAGTATGAGCAGACACGGTCCGTCCAACGTCTCATGGGCTATTTAGTGGCCCGTTGCCATGCCATCATGATTTTTCCTATTTTAATTTGGATTAGATTTTCTTTGTAGATAAATAGTTATTTTATTTATTTTTAAATAGTCTTGGACGGCTAGAGATAGAAAACACTGAAAATATTATTTTCCTTGAGATTTCACAAGATTTTGGAAATTTGCTTATCTAGTTCAAGATTGTAACTCATGGATTCATTGATTCTTTAATAGTAAGTCATTTATTATGAACTTTTTGTATCATTATAGGTTTTCTTTCTTGAATATACTAGGCTAAACCCACAACTAGGGTTGTGGGAACCATGACAAACCACTAAGATAGGCGAATATGGGGTAAATCTCGGGATTGATTAGCGTATATATCATAGTAATCTTAGTTATGATTTCTTCCTTGATGAATCGATGCATTAGGGTAAGATTTTATTCATTACATACCCGAAAGGGATGTTTGATTAGGAAAAGAGTTCTATGATGGAAATTCGGGGTTTTAAATCTAGTCTAAGTACTTGAGATAGAAAGGTGAGAGTATTCCAGGATTAACAACAGGGGTTAGTATGTATACGTTCTGAGACCAAAAGGTGATGAACGATATGCATCTAAGAAAAGGTGAGAGTTAAATTAGATGCTACATAACTTATTAGATCTTATATACATAATCATGAATGAGTTTACCACTAACTTTGGCTATTGCATTAGATGTCATGGGAAACACAATCCTAGCTTCGTATATATTGTCTGAAATCTAGTAGTCCTTGTACTCAGTTACTGCTTTATTTTAATAACTTAGTTTGAAAAACCTCAACCCCCTATTTACTTTATGCAATTTTATTTCGGGAATAGATATTATATCTGAAAACAATGCTACTAGATATATTCTCATGCATTCCCTGTGGGATCGACCTCAACTCTGGTTGAGTTCTATATTTGATCAA
>JAOTQJ010067621.1:0-47625 GCA_025642045.1 Solanum sejunctum | reverse complement strand
CTCTAACCATAGGGGCTACAAATGCTATGACTTATCATCCCGAAAAATCATCATTTGTCATCATGTTGTGTTTGATGGAAATCAATTTCCATTTGCTAAATTATATACTCTAACAACTCACACTTATGATTTCTTAGATGATGGCTTGTCATCATTTGTGATACACTATCTCTAGGTTGCGTCAAATCCTTCTCCTGTCAGCTCATCTTCTCCTTCTTCCCTTGTCAGTCCATCTCTAAGTCCTACCCCTGTCAGCACATCTCTCCAATAGTCTCGAGTAGTAACCAGTAGCCAATATGAAATTTTTAAGCCAAATAAAAAATATTCCTTAAACACATCGGTTGAGAGGTCTCCTTTGCCTCGAAATGTGATTGCGACTCTACGTGATCCAAATTGAAAAATGGCTATGGATGATGAATATAATGCTCTTATTAAGAATAAGAAGTGGGAGTTGGTGCCCCATCCTTCGAGTGTGAATGTGATTCATTCTATGTGGATTTTTACTCATAAAGTTAAATCTAGTGGTGATTTTGAAAGGCATAAAGCCCGCTTTATAGGTGATGGTAAAACTCAACAGGTTGGCATTGATTGTGGTGAGACTTTTAGTCCGGTGGTGAAACCAGCTACAATCCGTACTGTTCTCAGTCTATCTCTTTCGAAGGCATGGCCAATTCATCAACTGGACGTCAAAAATGCCTTCCTTCATGGCGAGCTTCAGGAAACTGTTTATATGCATTAACCATTTGGTTACAGGGATTGTGACCATCCAGATTATGTTTGCCTATTGCGTAAGTCTTTATATGGACTTAAGCAAGCCCCTAGATCTTGGTATAAGCGTTTTGCAGATTATGTTTTATCTTTTGATTTTACTAACAACATAATGGATAATTCATTATTTATTTATCATAAGGGGACTGATATGGCATACATTTTACTATATGTTGATGATATAATTCTCACAGCCTCTTCTGATATTCTCCAGTGTTCTATTATGGATCTCCTAAGCTCTGAGTTTGCTATGAAGGATCTTGGTCCTCTGAATTATTTTCTGGGTATTGCTGTGACCCGAAACACAGATGGCATATTTTTATATCAATGAAAATATGTCGAAGAGATAATTGAGCAAGCAGGAATGTGTTCGTGTAAACTATCAGCTACTCTGGTTGATACGAAGTCAAAGGTTAGTGCTACATCTAGTACTACATTTGATAATCCCACTCTCTATAGAGGTTCTGGAGGGACTCTTCAGTACCTTACGTTTACTAGGCCGAATATCTCTTATGTTGTTCAGCAGATTTTCTTACATATGCATAATCCCAGAGTAGATCATATGTCTGCTCTAAAATGGGTTATTCAGTATGTTAAAGGTATATTGGATTATGGTCTTCATTTATATTCATCTTCTTTTTCTACTCTGGTGTCATACACAGATGCAGATTGGGGTGGGCGCCCTGACATTCGTCATTTTACCTCTAGTTATTGTGTAATTTTAGGTGATAATTTGGTTTCTTGGTCGTCAAAACAACAACTAACATTATCAAAGTCTAGTGCATAGGCAGAGTATCGTAGGGTGGCAAATATTGTATCCGAATCCTATTGGCTTCGGAACCTTCTATTAGAATTGCATTATCAGATTAAAAAGGCTACTCTTATTTATTGTGACAATGTAAGTACTATTTATTTATCTGGAAATTCAGTTTAGCATCAACGGACAAAACATATTGAGATAGATATTCATTTTGTCCAGGAGAAAGTTGCTCAAGGTGAAGTTCGAGTGCTTCATGTGCCTTCTCGACATCAAATTGCAGACATTTTTACTAAGGGCCTTCCACAAGTTTTATTTGACGATTTCAGGGACAGTCTCAATGTACGTAATCCTCCCACTTCGACTGAGGGGGTGTGCTAAATATATTTGGTAGATATTTTTAGAATGTATATTTGGAAGGTAGATATTTTGTTTATATTTTTGGAATGTATATTTGGAAGGTAGATATTTTGTTTATATTTAGTTCCTTGGAATTAGGCCAGTCTCACGCCTAATTGAAGGCTTAGGTTTATATATATACGGACTTTGCATATTGTTTATGGTCATGAAAAATATTTTTCTTCTATCATTTTGGATTTTATATCATGGAAGTTGCCCCATACATTGATAATATTTCACCTTTATTTGACATGAAAAAGTTTGGATACCATTCAATATTTGAATCCGTGATGATAAGCATGTTATCCAAGATTCTTTAACTCCATACACTTTCATAACCCAAACACCTATATGAGTTGTCTTATAATGAGTAAAGACAGACAAATCACTTCCCAACTTTTCGACAAGCAATTGAGTCTCTCTTTCTCCATAAGAGGGCTTCTCCACCTTTTCCCATTTCTCACTGGATAAATCAAAAGCAATAATGTTCCTGACCTTACACACATTAGGGTCAGGATAAAAAATGGAAGTACCCCAATGAAGCTTCCCATCCACAAAAGAGCCATTACCTTCTAATATCTCCCCGAAATAACTAGGATATTTTTTGATAAAGAATGTCTCCTCATCACGATAACCCACCTTAGTCCAAGAATGTCACGACCCAACCCAGGGGCCGTGAATGGTGCCGATAGGGCACCTGGACAAGAATTAGTTTTTAGACTATATAGTTTGATCTCAATGTCATCTGATTTGTTAATAACATAATTATAAGAAATAATAACTACCTTATCATCATCATGGAGCTTATCATATCCAAAACCACATACCATCTCAGGTTGTTTTGAGGTAGGTCTAAAAGGAGGTAACTTGTTGTGCTTTCTAATTTTTGTATTCCATAAAAGGGAATATTCTAGACGATAAGCACTGGCAAGATAAACTAATCCATTGCAAGAACCCTTAATATAGAGCCAATGGCTGCCGTTTTGACCACGGTGAAGGGGATAATCCAAATCAATAGCCTCAGTAACATAGTCATAAAATAAAGATATAACAGGACATTCTTTATAGTTCCATTTCTCTCCAAAATTATCCAAAATAAGTATATGGTGATTTGCAGATAAGTTTAGATGCTTCTTGATATATTTAGGGCTAGATATCAAAGAAAACCAGGATTTTGAAATAGATCTGAATTTTAAGAGAGATTTTACTGGAAGCATTGATAAGATTTCAATGATGATTTCATCTAGTAGAATAGAAATGGTAATATTCGAATTTGATGGAACATTGGAGGCTTCAAATTTTATTTTTACCACTGCTAGTAGTCGGCCCAATCCTTTTAAAATGTGAAGAGTAATGGTTTGAAAAAATAAATCGTGCAAAATAAGACTGTCCTTCAATTCAATTTGAGGAGTTTAAATATAATTAATGAATAGTAGGTTATTTGGTCTAAAATAGAAAATGCGAATTATGACCCAATCTATTTAACTTTTATTAATTTTTGTATTATTTTATTTATTCTTTTATCATTTTTAATATTATGAATATACATAACATATCAATTTTTTAAACTTCTATGAATCAATTTGAATTAAATATCAGTTTAATCTTTGATGACCTGGAAAAATATATTGGCAAAAATGGACTGAGCTAAGAAATTTCTTTTTTTTTTTTCAATTTATCCCTAGTTTATCTTTAGTATTTCTTTTATTGAAAAAATAGGTATTTTTTATGAACTCGAATTTATGACAAAAATGATGATTGTGAATTCATTTTAACTCCGTTTTAAAATAATTTTTGCCATTAGTTTTTTAAAATCTTAAGGAACATTTTTATGTAAAACTTTTTAGAGTTCAATCTCATTGTCGATATTGAATTTTTGGATGATTTTATCCTTTTTCTGAATTATATGATTTTAGTGTCATTAGCTTTAAAATGTGATTGTGAATTATTTTTTACTAGATTGTTATATTTTGGAGTATAGTCAGAAGGGAAAAGCTCCGGCTTTAGATTGATCTTGACTTTTGGCTAAGACAAGTGTATTTCTAACCTATGATTAAGTGTGTTGAACCTTGTATTTTCTAATTGTGTGACTATAATGTAATATGAATTAGTTTAAATGTATAATTACTTAAAATGATTTATAAATAGGATGTGCCATTATCATTAATGTGTAATTCACGTGTTAATGCAAAAATTCGGATATGAAAAATTATGTACATATAGTGAGTTGATTATTGATAAATATTAATGTAATTGTTGAGCTATATTGTGGGGCATTGTATGTTTCATATATCAGCCACTTGTCCTCTATATATATGCTTATCTACATTGGGTTGTGAAAATGAGATAAGAGAAATATATTGATATTTGGGACCAAGATTTCTAACGATTGTGATTATTGACTGAGACATTGATATTCGAGGCTGAGGTTTCTAATGGTCAATGATAGTCTAAGGTCTCTTCAGCTGGCCGAGGTTTCTTTCGACGGGCTATTACGGTCGATGTCTCTTCCGGCAGGTTATTGTGGACGAGGTTTCTTTCGGTAGATTTTTACGGGCGAGGTCTCTTTTATCAAATACATAGTCTATATGAGAACCCCACAATTTTCAATCTAAGTTGATCAACTGACGTATATCATAGGATAGACATTCATCATGATTATCTGATATTGCATTGAATCACCCTCAACTTCACTCACCGTTGAACTGTAAGTGAATTCTTGAGTTAATTGTTCATGTATAAATCTTGGACATGTGCTTCTTATTAAATATGATGCCTTAAAATTGTGGCACTGATGTTGTGTGTGCTTGTTTTTCTTCATGCATGGTGAGAGTTTCAGACATGTGTAGTTAGGATTGTAGGAATACTTATGTTCTTCATTGCTTTATTTAGGCCTAGGATACATTTGTTGGGTACCATATTATTGGGTGCTCAAGGTTACTTCTAGACTTGTGTAGGTATTGAGCTAGGTATCTCCCGATCTCTTCATTCGCTATTTTGGTCAGAGCTCTAAGACAGTCTGAAAGGTAGCAGCTAGTTCTCTTCAGCTGACCCTTCAAACTTCTGTTTACTTACTATTTTTGTTCTATTTGAGAATCAAAGACATTGAGACTCGTGTAAATTTCTTAGAAGTCTCTGTTAGTAGAGACTTGTACATGTGACACCAATCTTGGATCATTTTTATCTTTAGATAAACTTCTTTAATGCTTACCTTTCCATCTTAGATTGTAATTTATTTTATTTAGTTGATTTCCTTTTAGGTTGACTTGCCTCGGTGGGTTAAAGGCAAGTGTCATCATGTCACAATCCAAAAATAATAACTCGCCAAGACAAGTAAGCCCAAACCTACTTAATTTAATAATAAGACTAAAACGGAAGAGAGAAAGTCTAAACAAAGACAAGCATTAAGATACCAAGCATAAACAAACCAGTCTCAAGACTGGTGTCGTATGTACAAGCCTCTAAATACTGAGTACGAAGAAAATAAATATAAGTCCAAATCTTAGTCCTCAAATAGAACATAAGAATAATATGAGAAGGACTCTGAGAGTCTGGCAAATTGATAAGTCGCTATCTCTTGAATGTCCAAGAAGCTCAGTCCAAGAAGCTGATCAAGTGGAACCGAGCTTACAACCGACACACATGTGTAGAAGCAAGGTGACTACCTAAAACAACATGCACTCAGTAAGAGGATCTAACAATAAGTAAAGCATACAAAGCATAACACTCCTTCCGCACTAGCCAAAATTAAACCATGTTTTTCTAGTACTTGTTTTTTAATTTATTTTTTGATAAAATTTAGTAATTGCTTTGCAGTCTGTTCTAAATAGTATTTCAGCTTTATTCAAACTATATAATCGAAAACTATTTAACCCATATACCACTGCTAGAATTTTCACATCTATACTACTCATGTTCCCTTTTTCTTTATACTTTCCACTCTGATATGCATAAATATTTTCTTCACTTTTATTACTATATTTACTTGGTCGAGCTTTTAACACCCAAGGGCAGAGCTATAAGGGTAGTCATATGAACATCCTTTGTTGGATTTTTTTTGAATATATAGGTTAAATATGGATAGTTTGATACACACACACACACACACACACACACACACACACATATATATATATATATATATATATATATATAAAAATTATTGAACACCATTGCTACAAAAATCACTTGCCATGTTCTAAAAGTATGAACACCCTTGATGAAAATTTTGGTTGCGCTACTTCAGTCTAATGGCGACCCTCCACACCATGGATTCGAGCCTAATCAAGGTTGATGAGAACCTAGTGGCACTCCAGCAGGCATTGCCTTCTCCCATGCCTGAGACATTTATGCCAGAGCCACAGGCTGAGGGTTCCGACGACTGCCACTATTACTACTCCAGCTGCTGCTACTACTAATGAGGGACTAGAGTCGCATGAGCCAGTCGACATTAAGATGGGTCCCACTATAGCTGCACCTACACCAGAGCCATCTACATCACAAATTCCTCCCACAGACATTCCTATTATTTCTGCTATTACTTTTCAAGCTATGTTGTGGAGATTATCACGGGCTAAGGTTCAGTTGTCTCAGCTTATGCAACAAATAAAGCAATGGGTCTGGCAGACCATTAGGGTATTGGAGGAATGATGCAAGGCATTCACCACCTCTACAATTAATAAGCACATTGCTATGGTGGATGCCCATATCGATGCTTTAGAAGAACAGGTGCAGGAGAGATAAGTCAAGGCCCGGTTAGCAGACTTATCAGCCAGGTTGACTTGATTACATCATTAGTGGCTCCGATTATAGTTCCTAGTCTTACACATGCAAATGAGTCACTATTTGATATATTTGTGAAATATCATCCATCGTGTACTCCTGGAAAGAGACCCATTGAGGCTGATGATGACGAGTGACCGGTATGCCAAAAGTCCTCTGAGGGTGATGAGGAGGTAGCTGGGTTCGTCTTGAGGATGTCAAGAGAAGAAGAAGAGTAAGATGAGCCCAAGAGCTTGATCGATTGAAGGGCATTGGCTCATCTAGCACGGCTGCAACAGAGACTAACCTGCGAGAGGGAGATGTTTAGGGATAGACAAAGATCGGTGCTTAGGAACCATGCGATGTTTGTTTTTGAACCCTGTTCTTATTTTTTGCCTTGTACATTAAGAACAAAGTACATTATTTTAGTGGGGTGTAGGTAACTATAGACTAGGGTGAATTCTGAGTAGCTTTTAGTTCATAACTATCCCAATTTTTGATCTTGAGGTTTCCTTGCTTCTACTCTTTTTCCTCGTGGATATTTTACTTTCTGTTGAACTATCATATTTTAGATGTTGTAGATAATATTTGTAGTAAATGGTAGATAAACTTTTGGCATGTACATTGTTTTGATGATTTATGAAATTTTTTTGAAAAATTGGTACCTAAGAAATTTTTTGTTGATTAGTAGTTATGTTGCAACCATGCATGTTTGAATGATTTGACAATGTTTGTTCTTATTAAGTGAAGAGAAATTGATGCTTGAAGCATGATATCTAAGTTGTTATTGGCTATGAGTGCAATGCCATGTGCGTATGAACTAATTTTGTTGTGTTCATGCATTGGATACTGATTCAAAACTTGCCTTATTACTTTGAGTTGGACTAAAGATTATATGGATTAGGAAGGGATCTTAGGATCTCGTTCTTTGATTTAGTCTACTTTTGCCTAAATAACCAACCAAATGAAAGAGTTTATCCCTTGATCCAAGTGTTTGAGCCTGATATGTACCCTTTTCTTTCTTAATACATAAGTAGCCTAACCTTATCTAGTGAAGTACTTTGATATTGACCCTGGTCTATCCTTGAATATTGTGAATCTTGATTGGGACGAAAAACCTAAGTTGAGGGTGGCTACCAAAAGTGGCCCTGGTTTGAGAATTGGATATTTTGTACTTTACATCAGGCTAAAAGCCTAAGTTGAGGGTGGACTATGTTGTGGTATAATGTCAAAAAATAAGGTGGTTAGTTAGGATTAAAATAAAGAGTAGGAAGTCATACACCGTGTAAGATAAAAAGAGAAAAAGATGCCTTAGAAGAGTGAAGAAGCAAAATGAGTTTGAAAATAAGGCTCAAGCCGAAAAATGAAGAGAAAGTACCCAGAAAGGCTTGAAAATGAAGAATATGTGAGAACAAGTTGAGAATGGTTGAGTTGTTAAGGTGAAATTGTGGAAAAGCGTAGTTCAAGGTTGACCCTTAGTCACTAATTATCCAAAATGCCATACCAAAGCCACATGAGCCTTCGTTACAAGCCTATAAAGTCCTAAAGTGATCCTAATCCAATTAGTTAACAATGCGGGTTATGAGTATATGGGCAAGCCTATGGTATTGGTTATCATGCACGAATCTCATTTGCGAGAGTGAGTATGCTTGCACAGTCCCATGAGCAACTTTTGAAAGCATATTGAGTGGTTAAAAGGGGACTTCTTTTCTGTGATGGCATTTCATGCATGGTCAACATTTGACTAATTTAGTGAATGTGAATTTTTAATACTCCTTAACTTTTCATAGTTGGATTGTCAAATATATCAATATGCTGTGGTTTGCTTATTAGCTATGTGATCTTGTTTTGGAAAAGCTATTATGGGTATCTGAGCTAAATTTGATTATGGTATATGCTAGTGGGTTGATCGCTATGTATAGTTTTATTATTTATCTAGATTGAGTCCTCGAGTGAGGACAAATAACAATTCTAAGTTGAGGGTATTGATGTGCTGTCAAAATATAACACATTTGAAGCCTGAAATATGGGATTTTATGTGTTCTCAATGCAATTTTTTATGATTTTATGTATTTTTGTATTTATTTTTGTAGAAAATATAGGTTGGCTTTATTTTGTGAAAAGTTGCAGATTTTTATTGATTTTAAAGATCTACGGATTCCATTACGAGTCGTAGCCCTAGCTACGAGTCATAGAGGCTATTCGTAGCAGTTAACAATGTTCAAAAATAAAATTTGAAAATTTAAAGTTCAACCATACTAGCTCAAGGTAAGATCCGTAGTCCCCTCTATGACTCGTAAAAGGAGGCTCGTAGTAATTAACAGTATTGATCAAAATTGGACCAAGAAATGTAAGAATGGACTACGAGAAGGTTTTACTAGTTGTAGACGAAACTACAACTCATAGAGATGGATCATAACAGTGAAGTCCAAAATGCCATGTATTGACCACAAAAGCCTGATTACGACTCCTAAGGTGAGCTACGAGTCGTAACTATGAGTCATAGCAGACGGCGATCAGATTTTCTAATTATTTTAAGGAACTTTTTATAAATACCATAAATAGTATATTTTAGGATTTTAGGAGTAACTTTTGGAGAGCCTTTCATTATTATTCATATTATTCGAGATTATAAAATGATTTTGAGAGAGAATTCTAGAGTTTTACTTTGAGACTCAAATCTAGAGATTTAGATTCACTTGTGGATTAATCTTATCATTCAAGCTTGTTATTCTAATTTCAAAAAGGGTTTTATTATTTTTCAATTTTCTTGGGTAAGAAATCCTTCATGTCTTTTTATTTCATTATTGATTTGTGTGCCCAAGCTATGAGTGGCTAAACCCACACCTTGGGGTTGTGGGAACCATGAGTAGCTAGCTTAGAAAATGGATTACTTGCACTTCTTGAGTTGTATATTTGCTTGTATTATCCATTTTCCTTCATTTTGCTTGTTGTCTAATGGTGGCCAATATTAAACCCCGCCTAGTATCATGATCCTGATCAAGGTAGTCATGAATAGAAAAAGAAAATGAGTGAAAGAATTCGATTGATATATTCTCATCTACTCAACCAAACCTAGCCAAGGAGAGGTTGACTGGTACAATGGGTAACAGTTACTATGGCACAATATGGTAGCCGACCAAGCGCCATAGTGAAATTTGACCTTCACCTTTGCCCAAGGGTTGGAAGAACTTAAGTTTCCATCCTACATGTGATGTCCTAATTTAGGTTATCCAGGGTGTTTGAATTAATAAATCATGGGGAACACAATTTCTCAAGTTGTTTTCCAATTTAATTGTCTTCATGTTTTATTAGTATAGTTTTATTTAATACCAATCTTTGCAAACCCCCTTTTTCTTGAGAGTTGAGTTATTTAATGCTTGAATTGGTTATTGGTGAATCAAAGTGGCAAATCCTCGTATTCTCTTTGGATTTGACCCTAACCTATGGTTAGGTTTTATATTTTACAAGGATTGCTTTATACTCAAAGTGAGAGACACTGTTTGAGCGTGATCAAAACCCTTCTCTAACAAGTCTTTCAATTGCTCTTTTAACTCTTTTAATTTAGAGGGAGCCATCCTATAAGGTGGTAACGAGATAGGTTGGGTGTCAGGGAGAACATCAACTTTTTCCCGAAGTTAAACTCCCAATCAGGAGGGACTCTAAGAAGATCCTCAGGAAACACTTCAGGAAACTCGTTTACAATCGGGACTGACCTAGAGTAGGAGGCTCAACATCATTAGACTTAACCCGCACTAGATGGTAAATACAACCTTTAGAGACTATCCTTCTGGATTTAAGATAGGAAATAAACTTGCCTATAGGTTCAAAAGAACTCCCCTTCCACTCTAAGATAGGTTCATTAGGGAATTGGAACTGAACAATTCGGTTCTTGCAATTAACAAAGGCATAACAGGCATGAATCTAATCCATGCCAAGGATCACATCAAAGGCAACCATCTCTAACTCTACCAAGTCAGCCAAGGTATCCCTATGATATATAGATACTACATAATCCTTATAAACCCTTTCAGCTAAAATAGACTTAGTAGTAGGAGTGGAAATAGAAAAAGGTTCAGCAAACACTCTGGAAGAATCCTAAACCTACTAGACACATAGGGAGTCACAAAAGATAGGATGAAACTCGGGTTAAGCAACGCATAATAATCAAAAGTAAAGACTCGAAGCATACCCATAACAACATCTAGTGCCACCTCCTGGTCCTGGCAATTACCCAATGTATAAAGACAATTTGTCCCACCTCCCACACCCATAGTAGTGCCCCTTTGAAGACTGCCAGCTGGGGGCACGGTGGGGGACTGTGCTTTCTTGCTTCCCTTACCCCATCTTATCTTCGAGCACTTATACAGGAAGTGAACAATTTGTCCACATATGTAACAAGCGTCTATGACCACACGACACTCACCCAGATGAAGTTTGCCACACTTGCCATAGGGTGGCTCTCCCTTTGAACCTTGGGTCGCACTAGCCTAAGATTGGAAACCCTAAGCCCTAAAATCTGGTGACCGTAAGACTTCTAATCATACTTTATTTGTTGGACAGGCACACTCGCTGCAGAGGGTGAATAGTTAGAAGTCCTCTTATGAAAGTAGGATTTATCACCATTATTCTCTCTCTGCTGGCTAGGCTCATGCCCTGTTGATTTGGCTTTCTTGCTCAAATGCTCTTCTCTACCACTTTTTTTATCTTCCTCAGTTTGCTGGGCATATACCATAATCCTAGAGATGTCCATTCTTAGGATCAGTAATGCTGCTTTGTCCTTCTTCACATGCCTGCCCAAGCCATACACGGACTTTCTCATCTTTGCCCTCATGTCTTGGACCACCTCAAGCGCGTACCCAGACAACTTAATAAACTTAAGATTATACTCCTTAACGGTCATCCCCTCTTGCTTTAAGTTCATGAACTCATCAACCTTCGGCTCCTTTAACTCTTAGGGAAAGAAGTTGTCCAGGAACGCAGTCCCAAACTCATCCCACTTAGCAGGCTCAACATCCTCACTTCCACTATTCTTCGACTGGTTATACCAGTCATTTGCAACATCTTTAAGCTAGCAGGATGCAAGTTTGACTCCTTTATCTTTAGTTGCATACATAGTCTTCAGGGTCTTCCATATCTCATCGATAAAATTCTATGGGTCCTCCTCCATGCTCGCCTCCATATAGACTGGTGGGTTCATTCTCAAAAAGTCTCTGAGCTTGGTTGCAATAGTGGGCTCTTGAGAGCTAGAGCTAGGGGTCTGGGGACCTTGACTGTCATTCTGGGAGGCCACTAGCTGAGTGAGCACAGTAATGGCACCCCTAAAGTCTACCTCTATGGTAGAGGCTGACTGTGCGGAGGTGCCCATGGAACCTCAGTAGTTCTGGCAGGTCGACCCCGTCTCCTCGTCCTTGTCTGAGTAGGGACCTCTGGTGGGGGATTCTCAGTAGTTGAGGCTGAGGCATCTCTCCGAGTAGTAGTACATTTTGGAGGCATGATCTGTAAATGTGTAAAGCATGAGTTAAAAAGGAGCTTTCATAGAGTTAAACTCTATCGCACGACTTAGAATACAGAAGAAGTGTAACCATTCCTAATGTCCTAGGACCTCTTGCTTATGAATTGTGGTACACAATACACACACAAACATGACCTACTAGACATGACTTGATAGTCTCCTTAGGACTCTTGAACTCTGTGCTCTGATAACAAGTTTATCACGCCCCAGGAGGGTACCCTAGACGTGGCCTGCACTCAGAGACTATTAATAGTTCCTGAGAGAACCACTTGGCCTGAAGACAATCATCCAATCATCTATGCAACAGAAATCATCAAAATATAAGCAATTCAATAATGGGCATCTCAATTCTATCAATTTATATATCAATGAGAGAAGGCCATCGACCATCAAATCAATCTCAACATCTATGACATAAAATAGAATTAAAAAAACTCAATTTTAAGGAGGGAAAAGACCCCAACATCTAAACCATCTCTTCTATGTCTGTGAAACATCAACTTCTACAGTTTAGGAAGGTACTATGACAAGCTATGACTACCATAAGCTCAAAAGAATAACCCAAATCATATGAAAAGAAATAAATGGCATTCTCCGAATGCAGGGGGACTTAGCAATGTCTTTAATTAGGAATGCTGAACCTTAACGACGCATCTGCTGAAGTCCTCTATCTTTTGTATATACATCATAAAATGATGCAGCGTCGAGTGGCATTAGTAAGTGAAATGTACGGTATGTAAAATAGCTGAACCACAACATAAGTAGATATAACATGACATAGTCTCAACTTATAATATACTCAATCAGAATGATAGACACTCATGTCAAGTAAGGATAGGGAGTCGACACTAACTCATCAACATCAATCAAGACTCAAGGCATTAACTCAACATCGGAGTACTAACAGTGGGGAACCTAACTGGGAGTTTTTCAGACCTACAATCATTACCTATGAGTTGGTGATGACACAACGAAGTGATGTCGCTACCGCATCCTCCCAATACCTTTCCGGGGTGAAAGGGTGTGGTGTCTGTGGATCCATAATAACATCAAGTCCTCATTTGGGACTAAGAAAACATCCATTTTTCATGGTCCAATCTTCTCCTATGTGGGCAACATAGTTATGAGTACGAGCGGGACTCATTCTTACTCATTTTTGTGCTCAATACTTCTCTCAGGACTCAATATACTCATAAATATCAAACATTAAGATTTCTCATCATTTAGTCTCTCTTGGACAAAGGACATCAACTCATCTCAGCAACTATCAACTCAATGGATTAGGAACATTTTTTAAGATTAAGTTCAACCACTTTTTAGACTCTAGAGACATCAATCTCATCAACATCATCATCATACACTCACTTCAGGACATGAACCACAACAATAAGCACATTTATATTATCAAGGCTCTAGATATCAACCCCTAAGTTTATTCTTGTAATCTTTAACAAAGAAATCATGCAGGATTTATAGAATAATTCAACTAAGCCATTTAAGCAATAATTCAAGTTTGTGATGATCATCAACTTAAGAAAGTACATAAGATGAGTATAATTTCCAATAAAATATTCAAGAATTTAACGTACAGAACTCATCACATTCAAATATCAACTTACTGCAATCAAGGGGGCATATGGAAGAACAATTTCATGCTTTGTGTTAGACTTATATACCTGGGATGAAGAACTATGCAAGTTCTTGTAAGAAATTCAACCCCAACTTAAGACTTCAAGCTTTCTCTTCTTTCCCTCAAGATTTCTCTCTTTGAATGCTAAGAAGAATGGATTTTTGAAACACTTAATTTGAAGAAAATGACCTTTATACACGTTTTTGGGAATTAGGAGGGGTTAAGAATGACCAAAATGCCCTTCTTGAATTAAAAGAAAGTTTTCCCGCCTCGAAATTTCCAGTCTGCGTCGGGGACTGGACTCAGCGTAATATAATTTTTCCCAAAAATTTCTTGAACGAGTTTTCTCATTCCCGTCGAAAAATTTTAAAATAAATAAGATTGTGTACGAGTCCAAGGAGCTACTCGGCCCCATCGTGCACTAAAACTGTTTTTTGTTACGGACCTAAAATTATCTTTTGATTCGGTTGCTCTAAAAATCGATCGAGGTCATTCTCCCACTTAATTTTTGTGCTGATCGCAATTCCGATCTCGAATTTTCAATTGGAGCTTTGAAAAATCCGTTATGCTCACTATTCCATTGTAGGAGTATTTCAGTAATTTTTCAGGGTGTCACAAATGATTACTCAAGCAACTTTAAAAATTAGTTCTATAAAATATTTACAATAATATTATATAAAAAATTATAATAAATGAATTTACATTTTAAATATTTAGCATCAATGTAATTCTTTTCGTTGTATATTATGTATAGCAGAAAACCAATTTGGTAAAGAAAAAAATAAAGAATAAAGAATTAAAAAATATATGATGCTATTAATATTTTTGTTAACCCAAAAAGTACTCTAATAAATGATTTCTAAAATTCAACAATTTTGCTTTAAAAAAGTTTAACTTTATTTTGAAAAAAAAGGTTATTATGGTCTTTTTATCTTCATGGCCATTTTTGGTCCAAATGTTTTTGGCCAAATAGCATTTCCCCAAAATACAGGAGAGTAGTTTGTAATTTAGTTAAGCCAAGTGACAAATAATGTAGAAGTCACTTACCAATTTTAGGACAATATTAATAAATATTGTAATAGAAATTTTAAATATAAATACTAAAAGTATTTGACATTCAAAATAATAGACTTAAAAAAAAAATTGGTTGATGAAAAGGTAGAAATCTATGGTGGAAAAATTTTAAATGAACTCTTACTATTTTATAAATTTATCCTTTTATGGAATCATCAAGATAGGTATTTCATGATAAAGATAAAATAAAATTTAAAATTTTTGAAATATATATTATTGTCAAATAAATTTGATGTAAAATTTGAATTTTAAATGAAATTTTAGTTGAAACAAAATGTTAGTTTTTCTTCTCATAATTGATCTCATTTTGTTGCAGTTTTTTTTTTTTTTTTTTTTTTTGACTTTTCTTCAATATCTTGGAAGAAATTATATAGAAAACTGTTTCTTTTTGTGACTTTTTTTAATCTCAGTGCAAGTTAATATTGCTCCTATTTAATTATTTTTTCTTAATCATATTAGTAAAAAATAAATAAAAAACCTTATTATGAGCATTTTATTGTCTTAGTTGCTTTTTGTATTTTAAAAACATCTCATCTCATAACATTTTGAATTACACAAGACAATAATATGTTTAATTTATTTTATTATAGTGTTTGAAATTTAGGTGGAAAGTAGAAATTGATGGTAGCAACAATAAAAAATTATGAAGTCATTTATCATAAATAATTTGTAAAATATGGCTATACAAGGTGAGATTATTTATACCTATATCTTTTTTAGTAGTAAATTAAAAATATGCGTGAATTTAAAGATCTTTATAACAAATGAATGATATATTTAATTTTTTTTTTAAAAAAAAATTTAAAATAAATTATTATTCTTATTTTTGCCCTTCAAAAGTTGATTTGTCATTTAATTCTCCTCAAATTTTGTGTTGAACACAATTTGACCAAGGAGAATACAACATTAGACTTTCATCCACCCTTTTCATTATTTTATTTGTCTTTATCTTTATTCTTAAAGTTTGCTTTGTTTTTCACGTACATGGTATATTCTTCAACAAAATTTGTTTAATTTTGAACTTTTGCTTTCTCTCTATCTTTTAATTTTAGAAGATATTCAAGAATTTTTTAGATAAATATAATTCATAAATTTTGCTATACTAATCATTTTGTTGGGATGATAATAAGCCTCCATCTTTAATTTTCAAGTTATAAGTTCAGATCATCAAGGAAATAAAACGGATGGACATTCTTAGAAAAAAAGGTAAATTATTAATTAAAAAAACCCTATTACTATGATTGATCCTTGAAATTAAGTACTCACCTTTTTAAGAAGAAGGTGTGGACAGTGAAATTATATTGATCAATCCATAATAAATGTGGATTTAAATCTTAAATTTATGATACATTGACTAAGTCTAATTATTAGTTAATGTGATTGAATTAATATTTTAGTTAAAATTATATGACTTAAATAAAATCCAAATTATATTTGGGTCAGTCGGTTAAGTTGACAAGATGAGCCCAACTCATGTTCTTTAAGCCCAAGAAATTATTGAAGACCAAAATACCCCCAAACCCTAAGTTACAACTATATAAAGGGGTCTTCATAGGACATGTAACTCCCCAAGAGGGTACCCTAGGCATAACTGACACTCAGAGACTATTGTTAGCCCCCAAACGAACAACCTAGTCCCATCACCCTCATTCAATCAGTAGATTAGCGGAAGATGTTAAAGAAAAGTCTAAGCTATCAGTGGGCTATAAGACTTATCAACTCTGTCTATCATAAGAAATAAGATCAACGAAAATAATTCAGTCTAAAAAGGGGGAAAGGGGAAAAGACACCCCAATATCAGCCATCGTCAGTCTATGTCTATGAAGCCTGTATAGCTACTATCTAAGAAGGTACCATGACAGACCATGGCTACCTCAGTCCAATAAAAGAACTCTATTGAAGTCCATTGTCTACTGGATCTGTATCATAAAATGATGCAACACCAAAAAGGCATTAGTACGTGGAATCTACTATATGTAAAATGGTCTTAAGTAAATAATGTAGGTAAGATAATATAGTAAGACATTAGCTCATCCATCACTCGATCTCAACTCAGAATAAGGAACAGGACTTTATCACATCACTATCAATCAAGACTCATACTATCATAGCAACCTCAGAGTACTATCTATATGAAACCTATCTGGGAGTTTCTCTAATCAACAAGCACCACCTATGAGACGGTGATGGTACAATGAGAAATATCATTGCCACATCTGTCCAATACCTTGTCGGGGTAAAGGACGAGTCTATTAGGGGATCCAAGAAAAAGTCTATCAAGTCCTCTGCAAACATTCGCTTTCACGATCTAATCCTCTCCTACGCTGGCCACGTAGTTAATGTGTAATACCTCATGAAATAACTAAAATGCCCCTAAACTTGGTTGTGCGTACAATATATCTTCCCAAGCTCCGATGAAAAATTTGAGACAGAATTTGCGATCAGTGCGAAAAACTAAGTCGAAAAATGGTCTCGTCTAAGATTTATCGCATAAAAATACGAATTATAATTTTTAAAAAGGGCTTAAAAAAGTGAGATTTGCGTGCCCCTTTCACAATGCAGAGTAGATGCAGAACCATACTTTGCCTTTTTTCAAAAATTCGATGAAAATTGAAAATTCGCAAAAAAGTGTATTTGTACAGTACTGCAGATCGCGCACTTGTGCATGGGAGGAGCAGTTTTTCTATTTTTATTTTGGGAAGGAAAATTCTGTCCTTCCTGACATATTTTTATATCCCCCATATGGGTTTTGAAGTATAATTCGTATTAAAGGGGTTTTAAAACTCAAAACTATTCTAAGTCTATAGATTTTATGTTAAGTTAGAGAGAAGAGGAGGAGAATTTCTCTCTATAAAGACTTGAATAATAAATTTAAGGGGATGTCTAGAGCCTTGAATTCTTAAAAATGATGATTAATTGAGTATGAGTCCTGAGTTGGGTGTGTTGATGACCGTGATAGCTAAAAGTTATTGTTGATAGAGTCGAATGGGTATAAAGTGATAAGAGTTCTTGATGGATTAACAAATCTATTAGCATATTGAGTCTTGGGAGGAGTATTAGCATCAAAATGGGTAAGAGTGTGTACCACTTGGACCCATTAACTATGTGGACAGTGTAAGAGAGGATTGGACCATGAAAGCGGATGTTTCCTTTGTCCCAAAAGAGGACTTGACAGACTTTTGGATCCACTGACAGACTTATCCTTTCCCCTACAAGGTACTGGACCGATATGGCAATGATATCTCTTCATTGTATCACTATCGGCTCATAGGTAGTGGTTGTCGGTTATAGATACTCTCAGATAGGTTTCTTGATGATAGAACTCCGAGGTGATGTGATTGTTTGATGTTTGATAGATAGTGAGGTGATAGAGTCTTGTCTCTTATATTTGAGGTGAGGCTGCGTGATTGATGAGTGTAAATTATATGTTTCCTTTTTCTTAGACTATTTTACATACAGTGCATTCCACGTACTAACACCTTTCTGTCGCTGTATCATTTTATGATGTAGATACTATAGACCGAGGACTTCAGTAGCCCAATCGTTGAGGTCCAAAGCTCTTCATTCCTGATAGTACTGAGCCCTCCCCAGCATTCAGAGGATATTTATATTCTGATTAGATAGTCTTTTATTTATCAGTTGGTAGCCATGGCCTATCATAGTATTATCTTAGATCATAGCATAAAGGATTCATAGACATAGATGTTGATATTGATGTTAATGTCAAAGGTTCTTGTCCCTCATACTTCTTTTCTTTATTATTGAGACTTTTAGTTATGTATTCTGCTTTTTTATGATAGAATGATATTGCTAGTATGAACCCACTAATAGGATAGTTTTTGTATTTAATATATCTTTTCTTTCCATTGATGAATTGACTGAACGATGGCAAAGAGAGTGAGTGGTCTGCTTGTGGGCTAGCAATGTCTCTCAAGTGCCAGTCACATCTAGGGTACCCTTACAGGGCATGACAAACATGGTATCAAAGCCTAAAGTTTGAGTTTCCTAAGGATTTTATGAAGCCGTGTCTAGTAGAGTCTTGTTTATGGGTGTGTTGTGCACCACACTTTATAAACAGGAGGCTATAGGATATCAGGAAGTGTCACCCTTCTTCTATGATTTGAAACAGTGCTAAGCGTTAACTTGTGAAATCCTACTTTTAAGTCATGTGTTTTATGTTTACAACAAATGTCGCCCAAGAGAATAGCCGCTCAAAGAGATGCCCCAGCTCATGCCTCTAAGAACACCTAACTGGAGGTTCCAGTTCAGACTAAGACCAGAAGACGGGGATGCCCCACAAAGACTGCTGAGGTCCCTTAGGTACCCCCTACTCAGCCTCAACCAGCTCCCACTACTGAGGTGGAATTCAAGGGACCCATGCTGACTCAGTTGGTGGCCTCCCAGGGAGTTCTACCTTCGAGTTCTAGTTCATAAGAGCCCTCAGCTGCTACTCAGCTCAAGGACTTCTTGAGGATGAACCCACCCATGTATACGGGGTCAAAGGTAGAGTAGGACCTATAAAACTTCATCTACAAGATATACAAAGTCCTGAGGTCCATGCATGCAACTAAGATCGAGGGAGTTGAGCTTGAATCGTACTAGTTGAAGGACGTGGCCAATGTATGGTACACTCAGTGAGAGGGGAGTAGAGGTGAGAATGTAGAGCCTGCAGCATGGGATAAGTTTGAAGCTGCCTTTCTTGATCATTTCTTCCACTAGAGTTGAGGGAAGCAAGGGCGGATGAGTTCATGAATCTGAATCAGAGAGGGATGATTGTGAAGGAGTACAACCTTAAGTTCACCAAACTGTCAAGGTATGCTCCCGAGATGGTGAAAGATATGAGACAAAAGATGAGAAGATTTATGTCTAGCCTGGATAGACATGTGCAGAGAGAGTGTAAGGTTGCCTTGCTGATTCCGGGTATGGACATCTCTAGACTTGTTGTGTATGCTCAGCAGACGGAGGAAGATAAGAGGAGGGATAGAGAGGAACACTTGAGCAGAAAAACAAAGTCAGTGGGATATAAATCTAACCTACAAAGACAGAATAAAGGCGACAAATCTTATTTTTAGAAGAGATCATAACATCGAACACCATCTATAGCCAGTGCGCCCATACAACCAACCAGATATGATCAGAAATCTCAGGGTCATCAAAATTTTAGGACCCTAGGTGCCTAATCTCAGGCTAGTGTGACTCAAGGTATACAGGGAAGGCGACCTTACAGTAAGTGTGGTAAGCTTTATTTGGGAGAGTGCCACGTGGGCAAGGATGTGTGTTATGCTTGTGGTCAGGCTGGTCATTTCAGTTATGAGTTCCTGAAGAGGAGGCAAGGTGAGGGTAGCGGCAGAGCTCAGTCTCGACAACACCTCTACCAGGTAATCAACAAAGGAGTTTTAATACTATGGGTACAGGAGGTGGGACAAACTAACTTTTTACTATAGGTAACTGTCAGGAGCAGGAGGTTGCAACAGATATTGTCATGGGTATGCTTCGTGTCTTTGCTTATGATTGCTATGCTTTGATTGATCCGGGTGCCACCTTATCTTTTGTAACTCCTAATGTGGCTAGAAAGTTTGGTTTTCTTCTTGAGTGTTTACTTGATCCTTTTTCTATCTCTATTCCTATTAGAGAGTTCACCTTAGTTAAGAGTGTTTATAGGGATTGTGTGGTGTCTATCTCTTAAAAGACACAATAGCTAATTTAGTAGAGTTGGAGATGGTCAATTGTGATCTGATAATGGGCATGGATTGGTTTTATCCCTACTATGCTTCTGTCGAATTGTAGAATCCGGATGCTTAGATTCTAATATCCTAATGAGCTTGTCTTAGAGTGAAAAGAGAGTTTTGTTGCCCCTAAGTGTGAATTCATACCCTATCTTAGAGCTAGAAAGTTGATATCTAAGGGTTGTATCTATCACCTCGTGCGAGTTAAGTCTAATTATGTTGAGTCTCCCACTCTTGAGTTAATCCCAATAGTGAGTGAGTTTCTTGAGGTCTTTCCTGATGATCTTCCTGGAGTCCCTCCCGATAGGGAGATTGACTTTGGGAATGATATTCTACCCGAAACAAAACCCATCCCAATTCCACCTTATAGAATGGCTCCCACAGAGTTGAAAGAATTAAAAGAGCAACTGAAAGACTTGTTAGAGAAAGGTATCATATAACCTAGTGGCTCACCTTGGGTTACTTCCATCCTATTCATGTGGTAAGAAAGATGGATCGTTGAGGATACGTAAACACTATCGAACAGTTGAACAAGGTGACCATAAAGAATAAGTAACCTCTTTCTAGAATAGATGATATCTTTGACCAACTTCAGGGTGCTACTTGTTTCTCCAAGATAGATCTCAGATCGAGTTACCATCCGTTGAAGGTGAGGGAAAGTGACATTCTTAAGACAGCCTTTAGGACAAGGTATGGCCATTATGAGTTCTTGGTCATGTCTTTCGGGTTAGAAAATGCACCTGCAACTTTCATGGACTAGATGAACAGGGTATTCATACCATATCTTGACATATTCCTGATCGTATTTATCGATGACATCCTAGTGTATTCGAGGAATGAGGAGGAGCATGCAAATTACCTTAGAGTGGTTTTGCAGACACTCAAGGATCATGAGTTGTATGCAAATTTCTCCAAGTGTGAGTTTTGGCTCAAGTCAGTAGATTTCTTAGGCCATATCATTTTAGAAGATGACATTTAGGTGGATACCCAGAAGATTGAGGCGGTTAAGAACTGGCCAAGACTAACTTCTCCAACAGAAATAAGAAGGTTCTTGGGTTTGGTCGGGTACTACTGCAGATTTTTGGAGGGCTTCTCTTCTTTGTCAACCCCTTTGACAAAGTTACTCAGAAGAAAGCCAAGTTTTAGTGGTCTGAGGAATATGAAAAGATCTTTCAAGAGTTGAAGACTAGATTGACTACGGCACCGGTGTTGACATTACTAGATGGGACAGGTGACTTTGTGATATATTGTGATGCATCCAAAGTTGGATTAGGGTGTGTACTTATGCAAAGAGGGAAGGTGCTTCCATATATCTTTATATTCATGAGAAAAATTATCCGACTAATGATCTTGAGTTGGCAGCAATGGTGTTCACACTTAAAATATGGTGTCATTATCTGTATGGAGTGCATATGGACGTGTTCATCGGCCACAAGAGCTTATAGTATTTATTCAGTCAGAAAGAGCTCAACCTATGACAGAGGAGGTGGCTAGATTTGCTCAAGGATTACGATATGAGCATGCTCTATCACCCAGGTAAGGCTAACATTGTGGCTGATGCTCTTAGCAGGATGTCCATGGGCAGCACTGCTCATGTGGAGGAGGGAAAGAGATAATTAGCCAAGGAAGTGCATAGATTAACTCGATTGGGAGTGCAGCTTCAGGAGAACAATCAAGGTGGGGTAAATGTTTATAATGGTTCTGCTTCATCCTTAGTATCTGAGGTGAAGGATAAGAAAGACCAACACTCTGTCTTACTCCAATTGAAAGAAGCAGTTCACAAGTAAAAAGTGATGATTTTCTCCAAAGGGGGAGATGGGGTATTGAGGTATCAAGGAGATTGTGTGTACCTGATTTTGATGGTGTTCTAGACAGAATCATGGCTAAGGCTCATTGTATGAGGTATTCCATTCATCCTGGCTCTACTAAGATGTACCACGACTTGAGGGAAGTCCATTGAAGGAATAGGATGAAGAAAGACATTGCAGAATTCATTTCCAAATGCCCCAATTACCAACAGGTTAAGGTTAACCATTAGAAACCTTGCGGGTTAGCTCAGAATTTTGAAATTTTGGAATAGAAATGGGAGGTGATCAACATAGACTTCACCACAGGCTTACCCCGACCTTGAAAGCAGCATGATTTGTAGACAGGATGCCTAAATCAGCCCACTTCTTAGAGGTAAGAACAACCTATATAGCTGAAGAGTTTGCCCGACTTTACATTCAGGAGATTATGAGGTTGCATGGGGTTACCTTGTCTGTCATCTCAGATAGAGAATCTTAATTCACTTCTCAATTTTGGAGAACCTTCTAGAAGGGATTGGGTACGAAGGTGAACTTGAGTACCATTTTCCACCGTCAAACAGATGGGCAGGTAGAGTGTACTATCCAGACTTTGGAGGATATGTTGAGGGAATGTATGGTTGATTTCAAAGGAAACTGGGATGATCATTTACCACTGATTGAGTTTGCATATAATAATAGCTACCATGCCAGCATTCAGATGGCCTCGTATAAGGCATTGTATGGGAAGAGGTGTAGATCCCCGATTTGCTAGTTTGAGGTGGGTGAAGTCGATTTTATTGGGCTTTACCTCATACACCAGTCTATGGAGAAAGTGAAAGTCATCCAATAATGGTTGAAGATAGCTCAGAGTAGCCAGAATTCATATACAGAGATGAGGAGAAGGAACATGGAGTTCGAGGTAGATGATTGGGTGTACTTAAAAAGTGTCATCTATGAAAGGTGTCATGAGATTTGGTAAAAAAAGGAAGCTGACTCCCAGTTACATCAAGCCATAATAGATTGTAAGAAGGATTGGGAAAGGTTGCCTACGAGTTAGACTTGCCTTCCGAGTTAGATGGGGTTCATCAAGTGTTCCACGTATCAATGTTAAGAAAGTGTTTGGGGGATCCAGCCTTAGCGATTCCATTGGAGAGTAAGGGTGTGAAGCATAGATTAGCATACGAAGAATTTCTAGTCCAGAATATCGACAGATAAGTTCGCAAACCAAGGAATAAGGAGTTAGGCTCTATTAAGGTCCTATGGAGGAATCAATTGGTTGAGGAAGCAACGTGGGAAGCTGAGGAAGCAATGAAGCTTAAATACCCGCATCTATTCGTGCCAAGTGATGATGACGTCGAAGGTAAACATTCTTATTCTTACCAATTTTGAATATTCTTTTCCATTAAGTGATGGCTTGTGTTATTCTATTCTCAAGCCTAAGACAAAGATAGATAGATGAGGGATAGTAAGAGTTCGAGTGGTCTTGAGTAAGGAATGAGATGAATTCTGAGTTTATTCGAGTCTCCCTTCGACCTTTATGATTTCAAGGGGGAGATGATGTAACACCTCATGAAATTACTAAAATGCCCCTAAACTTTGTTGTGCTCACAAAGTATCTTTCCAAGCTCCGATAGAAAATTGAAGACTGGATTTGTGATAAGTGCAAAAAATTGAATCCAAAAATGATCTTGACTCGATTTTATCACGCAAAAACATGAATTATAATTTTTAAAGAAGACTTAAGACAATGAGGTTTCTGTGCCGCTTCCATGACGTGGAGTGGATGCAAAACCACACTTTGCTTTTTTTTCAAATATTCGACGAAAATCAAAAATTTGAGAAAAAGTGTATTTTTACACTAGTGCGCGTGCTACGCGTCGCGTACTAGCGCATGGGAGGAGCAATTTTTCTATTTTGATTGGGGAAGGGCAATTTCGTCCTTCCTGACATAGTTTTATATCCCCCATACTGTTTTTGAAGTACAATTCATACAAAAAGGGTTTCTAAACTTAAAACCATTCTAAGTCTATCAATTTTACGTTAAGTTAGAGAGAAAAAAGGGAGAATCAAGCAAGGGTTTCAAGAATCTTTCAAAATATTTGAAAGATTTCCATTCCTAGGTATGTAAAGGCTACCCAAAAGCATGAAATTGTTCTTCCATATGCCCCAATGTGAAGTTCGGATGCAAGATTGATAATTAGAGTCTTAACTAGTGATTTTTTGAAAGTTTTCTTAAATAATACCTTTAATTCTTGAATATTGTCTCTAATTCTTGAATATGTTTTATAAATTATATTTTTGTATCTTAAATTGATGATCATCATGTTTAAAATTTTCTGCATATTTATTTCATTATGTGATTATGATGTAACCTTTAGAATTTCTCTCTATAAATACTTGAATAATGAATTTAGGGGGATGTTTAGGGCTTTGAATGCTTAAAAATGATGATTGATTGAGTATGAGTCCTGAGTTGTGTGTGTGGATGACCGCGATAGTTGAATATTATTGTTGATAGAGTCGAATAAGTATAATTCCCTTAGATTGGGCAGAAAATTTTGTCTATAGAGGTTGGGTGATGAGAGTTCTTGGTGGACTGACAGACTTATGAGCATTTTGAGTCCTGGGAGGAGTATTATCACCAAAATGGGTAAGAGTATGTCCCGCTCGAACCCATTAACTGCATGGCCAACGTAGGAGAGGATTAAACTATGAAAGTGGATGTTTCCTTTGTCCCAAAAAGGACTTGATAGACCTTTTAGATCCACTAATGGACTCATCCTTTACCCTAGCAAGGTACTGGACCAATGTGGCAACGCCATCTCATCGTTGTATCACTACCGGCTAATAGGTAGTGGGGTTTTTGGTTATAGAAACTCCTAGATAGGTTTCTTGATGATACAACTCCAAGGTGATATGATTGTTTGACGTTTGATCGATAGTGAGGTGATAGAGTCTTGTCTTTTATATCTGAGGTGAGCTGAGTGATTGGTAAGTATCAATTATACTATTTCCTTTTTCTTAGCTCATTTTACATACAATATATTCCGCGTACTAATGCCCCTCTGGTGCTGCATCATTTTATGATGTAGATCCTATAGATCGAGGACTTCAGCAGCCTGATTGTTGAGATTCAGAGCTCTTTATTCCTGACAGTGGTGAGTCCTCCCTAATATTTAGAGGATATTTATTTTCTGATTGGATAGTCTTTTATTTATCAGTTGGTAGCCATGGCCTGTCATGGTATCGGCTTAGATCATAACATAAAGGCTTCATAGACATAGACGTAGATGATAATGTTGGTGTTGTTGTCGAGGGTTCTTGTCCCTCATACTTCTTTTCTTTATTTTTGAGACTTTTCATTATCTATTCTGCTTTCTTATGATAGAATGATGTTGCTAGTATTAGCCCACTAATAGGATAGTTTTTGCATTCAATATATCCTTTCTTTTAGTTGATGAATTGACTGAACGATGGCAAAGAGAATGAGTGGTTCACTTGGGGGCTAGCAATAGTCTCTCGAGTACCAATCACATCTAGCATATCCCTCCCTAGGCGTGACATAATTAGTGTGAATGGCACTCACTCTTACCCATTTTTCAGTGCTAGTACTCCTCCAGGACTCAAAATGCTTATAAGTCTATCGACATTAGGATGGTTATACCACCAAGCTCCCTTAGACAAAGACCTCATCTTATCTGACCTTCTATCAACTCAAGGAATAGAATCATCCTTTCAACTCTATCTCAAGATTGTTTAAACTCTAAGGATACTAATTTCATAAATTTCATCCATCAATATACTCATCTTAGGACACAAACCATAGCAATCAAAACACCCAGGCAGTCAAGGCTCTAGACATTACCCCTAGGTTCATCATTCAAGTCTTTAACAAGGAAATCATGTAAGGTAAACACATAATCATACTATAATATATGTAAACAGTTATCTCAAAGTATGATGATCGTCAATTTAGGAAAATACATAGAAATAAAGGGTAATCTTCAAGATAATATTCAATAATACAAACACAAAACCCATCAACTATCACTATTCAACCTAGACAAATCAAGGGGCACATAGGAGAATAATCCCATGTTCTGGGTAGCCTTTACATACCTAGGACAAAGATCATACTAATCTTCAACAAGAACTTGGATACGAACTTGAAAATCCTTAGACTCTTCCTTGCTATCTCTCTCAGAAACTTGCGCTTTAGACTTGAAGGTAATGGGTTTTCTTTAAACCCTTTCGTACGAATTAAGGCTTAAAATTACATTTTGGGGTACTAGAATAGGTTGGGAATACCCAAAATACTTTTTTTGAATTTAAAATAAAAATTTTTAAAATTCGTGCACTGGTCCGCAACGCGCCAGTGTGCAGACCAGTGCATTTTGTGACTTTTCAAAAATTTAAGTTCCCATAGAAATTTTGAAAAAAAAACTTAAGTGTGTCTCTACGCCCCCTCCGCGTCATGCCAGTGGGCAGATCGACACTATTTTTATGTCCACTTCTGAAAATTATTTTTCGATCCAATTGCTTTAAAATCAGGTCGAACCATTTTTCCACTGAATTTTCTGAGCTGATAGCAAATCTGGTCTCAGATTTTCCATCGGAGCTTTGGAAGATGCATCATGCGCATGATTACATTTTAGGGGCATTTCGATAATTTTATGGGGTGTTACAAGACAAGAAAGAGAAGAACAAGAACGAGAAGAAGAAAAATACATAGAAAAGTTTTGATTTTTCAGTGGTGATCCGCAAGTCTTCCGCATACAAAGGAGTTTTGTCTCCAAGTTATAAGCCGCAAGTTCTCATATTTCCACGATTGTGATTATAGCTTGGCTCCGTGTTCGTAGTGAAGTTTCAATAAGTATTTCTTCAATTCAAGAACCAAGGAAAGGTCTTGAGTTGATGATCGTAAGGAGAAGAATTAGAGCATTACATCTTTCTTTTAGATTTTTATAGAGATTATAACCTTCAGACAAATTCTTGAAATATAAAAATTATTTTTTGCCTATACTTTTCTTTTCTTGATTTGTTTACAAATTGGCACGCTGGTGGGACGATCTTTATCTCTCAACTCTTTCCTTAAAAAAAGAAGAAAAATTCAAGAACACCGAGACGACTTCCAAAAAAGTCAACTCGAAATCGTCATCTGCAAACTTCTGATCTCTTTAAAGCCACAGAAAATTATCAATATAGCCACAATGAACATCGACTTTAATCTGATGTTTTTGACGATATTGATTCCATAAATGGCTTGAAAATTGCCATGGAGATTGTGGCCTAAACTAGAAGGAGTAAAAGCGAAATTTTAGGATAACAAATGCTTCAAGAATTGCCTAAATCATCTCATGTTTGTTATTTATCTTCTCCAAAAGAGGAAATACACTCTCTATATGTTCTAGAATAAGGGAGAGATATTGCTGAGGTAGTAGAAAGAACTTTGGATCGACTAAGACTTTCACAAGAATGAAGCTGTCAATCTAATGATTCCTCCATGCATGAAGATGATGATGATTTAAGAGCTAGGTCTACTATGATCTTCCCTCATGTTACTTCTCAATCTAACTTATATTCTAGTGATGTTCCACACTATTCTTCATCTTCTAAGGTGGCTATACAAGCAATGGTAATTGAAACTTGCACCACAGAAGAACAACTTGCGAATTTGATAAAAGTGATTGAAAGCCTGTCAAAATACATCAAAGGTCAAGATACCCAAATTACCAAGTTAACAAATATGATAAAGAATATGAAGGAGGGAAAATCTACTCGTTTATGTACATTGCTTCATGAAATGCAAAAGGAAAGAAAGTCTTTTACAAAATAAGAAATAACGGTCAAAGAGTTTCAAGTATCTGCTGAAGGCCTAATTCCTGTTGACCAATTGAAAGACTTTATCACGGAGACTATCAAAGATAAGTCAGAGTCCATATCTAAATCTCCACTTACATATATAAAGCTGTATTCTCAAGGAATTGATAACCTAAAGATATATGCTAGCTATCAACCTCCTAAGTTATGGCAATTTGATAGCAAGGGAAATCTCAAACAACTAATAGCACACTTTGTCGAAACTTGCCATAGTGCTAGAACATATGATGATAGAACTTTCGAATGGTACATAGACTTTGAACTTGGTTCCATTGATAGTTGCGAGTAGATGGAGTAGCAATTTCTTAAGCATTTTTGTAGCACAAGACGTGTTGTAAGCATGATAGATCTTACCAATATCTGCTAAAGGAGTAATGAGCAAGTCATTGACTTCATTAATTACTGGAGGAGCTTGAGCCTTAATTGCAAAGATCGCCTTAGTGAAACTTCTGGGATCGAAATATGCATCCAAGGTATGCACTGAGATCTTCACTACATAATGCAAGGCATAAAACCTAAAATACTTGAAGAACTAGCAACTCGTGCTCATGATATGGAATTGGGTATCGCCACAGATAGAGATCAGTGGTTACTCTACTTTGAGCCTCATGAAGAAAATATACACTTAGTGAGGATAAGGACGACCTTCCATCTAATATTGAAATTGAAGAGTCTATGTAGGTAGACATGTTCCTCGATGCATGAGCATAAAATGCATCTCATGAAGCTTATCAAATTTGAGCTAAGTCCTCAAGTTTTAATGCTCTTAAAATTCAAGTAAAGTTCAAAAAAATTCAAACTGTCTCCATATCATGAAGTTCTTCAAATTCAACAAAAATCTACAAGTTTCAAAGCTCATCAAAGTCGAGCAAAATCTTCAACCCAAATGCTCTTTGATGTGTGATCTTAAACTGCATGTCATTGAGCTCATCAAATTTGAGCTAAGTCTTTAGTTTCGAAGCTCTTTACATTTAAGCTAATTCTTCAAGAGTGAAGCTCATCAAATTCGAGCTAAGTCTTCAAGCTACAAAAGCTCTATAAAATGAGTTAAATCTTTAAGTTATTACTCTTGGTCTGCATGACTTTAAATTCATGTGATCAAAAATACATTTATTAGGTTGAAAATCTCAAAATAAGTGGTCAAGGAAACTAAAAAAAAACACTCACATGTTTTGCATTGAAATGTTAAGTAAATACACTTTATTGCTTCAAAAAATTGCAAGAGTATTTATACATCAGCAATCATAAGTAATTTATTTTGATCTGTCATGCATCCTCTACAATAGGAAGAAAAACAACGAGATTGAACTCCAAAAGGTGACTTGCTAACTCATTTTAAATGTCTCTATCAAGTTTGCATCATCTCTTTATCGAACATTTTTACTTAAAATACTTTTATAGATCGATGCAATTATAAACGAGCCTCTATCTTCAGCATGATGGTATATTCTGAAGTCTGATTTGTGAAGTTGATATATCAAATAGTTGCTCTGCAAAACTAGGATAGATTACACCAAAATCTCTTTCCTTCCAAAGACGAAATACAAGAGGAAGAGACACAAAGTGTAGTTTATCATCAAAGCAACAACTAGAGATAAAAAGTCATACAATGTTGTTCATCGCCAAAGCCACAACTATAGAGGAAGAAGCACACAATATGGTTCATCAGCAAAGTCGTAACTACTCAGAAAGAGGCACACAATGTTATTCATCGCCAAAGACGCGACTATAGAAGAAGACATATAATCCAGTTTATCGCTAAAGGCACAACTCCGAAAAAGAAAGATGCACCAAGTGTGTTTGTCACTACCAAAGCTAAAATTTCTTAAACAAATGCATTATGTGTGGCTCGTTGACAAAACTGTGACTACAAATAAAGATGCACCAAGTGGTTCCTCATCAATTTTGGATCACCTTCATGTTTTTTTGTCTGATATTGAGACAGTTTCCAGTCTATTGTGAATCTATACAAAAAAATAATAAAAAAATATTGCATCTTATGGTGCCAATAGCACAAAGCTTCAAATCAACATGGTGAAAAGTGTGGCATATGATCTTATACATGATGACTACGGTCCTAATGGCTTAAAGATTTTATATTTTTCCCCTCCATATGGATGATGGTAGAAGTATCAGTTAGTATAGAAATGAATATGTAACTCATCGGTGAAAACACGGAAAAGTAAATTCATGAATGTTGTCCAAAGTCACAACAAAGTTGATTATGTAGCTAATTTTACAAAAAAATATTTTTGATCCTTTGATAAAGGAATTTGGTTTTAATCTTTGGAGATGCTATAGACATTGAAGTCTGTTTTCTATAAAATCAAGTCGTTCGCCATCGGACGTTCCTACACCAAGATACAGACGTTTTGGTGAGACTTCAAAATCTGTAAAAATAATGATAGATTGGAGACCAACTTTAAAAATTAATTCTTGTCAATCAATAAGGGTTTTAGCTTTGATTTTTGAATATGTTGTAGACCTCAAAGTCTGTTTTCTACAGAATTAAGTCACTCTTTATTTGGATGCTCCTGCACTAAGATACGAACACTTTGATGAGACTCCATAAAGCTATAACTAAAATCAGATCTAGAGAAGTAAAATTAAAAAAAAATTGATTCTCGACAATTGAGAAGGATTTTGACAGTAATCCTTGGAAATGTTGTATATTTATGAGTCTAGATTATGAAAAATCAAATAGATCATTATTTTGATATTTCTACAACAAGATATGAATTTTCTACCACAGGTGTGCTGAGCTGAAAAAAATAATGAAAATTAGAAAATAAATATTACCTAATGGAGATGGATTTGATCGAGCTTAATGATGCTGCAAATTGACAATTAACCTCCATGGGGGTATACATTTTTATACATATCAAGAGTACATAAATTATTTTCCTAGACATTATGGAAAACACATGGAAATCAAATCATGGTAAATATTCCTAGGAACCAAATTATGGAAAAATCATAATTGAAATCAAATTATGAAAAATTCCATAGCAACCAAGTTATGAAAATTTTTATAAGGTTCAAGTTATGGAAAATTCCATAGGATCCAAGTTATGGAAATTACATAGGATTCAAGTTATGAAAATTTCAATAGGAAACAAGTTATGAAAAATTCCAGAGGATTCAAGTTATAGAAAATTACATAGGAATCAAGTTATGAAAAATGACATATAAATTTTCCATAACTTGAATCCTATAGAATTTTCCATAACTTGAATCCTATAGAATTTTTCATAACTTGGTTCCTATGAGATTCTCCATAACTTGTTCCTATGGGATTCTCCATAATTTGATTTCAATTATGGATTTTCCATAATTTGGTTAGTAGGAAAATTTACCATGATTTCATTTTCATTATGAGTTTTCATTTGTAGGAAAATAATTTATGTACTTTTGATATCTATAAATATTCATAATCCCATGTAGGTTAATTGTCAATTTGCAGCATTGTCGAACTCGATCAAATCCATCTCCATTAGGTAATATTTTTTTTTTAATTTTCATCTCTTTTTTTCAACTCAGCACACTTGCGGTAGAAAATTCATATCTTATTGTAGAAATATCGAAATCATGATCTGTTTGACTTTTTCAGAATCTAAACTCATAAATCTACAATATTTCCAAAGATTAATGTCAAAATCCTTCTCAATTGTAGGTAATCATTTCTTTTACTTCTCTAGCCTAATTCTTTTCCAGCTTTATGGAATCTCATCGAAACATCCGTATCTTGGTGTAGGAGCATCCAAATGAAGAGCGACTTGATTCTATAATGACCTGGCCCAACACTGTGAAGTACTGTTTGCTCTGAGGCATAGCCCATTATGAATTTGTTCCTTTGGGCTTACCCCAAAAGGCGTCTCATAGTATATAGACCAGTCCATTACTCACATACCCACCATCTCTCTTGTGTTTTGTCGAGGTGGGACATCTTGTTTCAAGATGAGTTGTTATATACACTCCCTCTATAGACTAGAAATCATCGCTGAGGTTTGCTCCACCACATAGGATTCGACTAGACTCAGCACTGAGATTTGCCCTACCTCAACGGGATTCACCTAAACTCAGTTGAACTCTAGCCTCACATCGACAAGGTTGACATAAGAGTGGCTATGATACCATCTATAACGATCTGGCCAAACACTGTGAAGTATTGTCCGTTCTTAGACCTAGCCCATCACGAATTTGTCCCTTCGGCCTCACCCCAAAAGGTGCCTCATAGTATATAGACCAGTCCATTACTTATATACCTAGCATCTCTCCCGTGTTTTGTCGATATGCGACATCTTATTTCAAGATGGGTTGTCACATCTTGTCATGCCTTGAGTCTACACCCTGGACGTGACTAGCACTCAGAAACCATTGCTGGTCCCTAAGCAAACCCTTGGCCTAGCTGACTTACTCAACTGAAAACTTTAAAATGCATGCAGAAGCTTTACAAGATTAACCTTTTGAAATATTCAATAGAAACTAAAAGAAAATCTCTATCATTCTTTATACAAAGTCTGAAAATAGTTCTTTATACAGATTGTTATAATGCTTAAAAGGTACGAATGAAAAGACTCGATTAACTCACCAACTCTGTCAATGAAGCCTCAATTATATCAAGATTGGTGTCGCAATAAGAACCACTACTACCTAACAATAAAATAAAATACATAAACTAAAATAAATAAAGTCCTCAGAAAGCAAAGTGGTCTCGCCAATTGCCTCTAGAGATCTATCATATTTCATATTTGCTCTCATGTGGATACCTGAATGTGTATTATAAAATGATGCAGTGCCAAAGGTGCAGTACTTGCAATGTATGGTATATAAGATAGACAAAACAAGGAAACTCAGGATTAAATGCTCAAAATCTTAGGCTTAATGCTGAATATATTTCAATAACATAAGTAATGCATTATAGCAAAATATCTGATTTGATGCACAAGTAAATGCAATTCTATTTGTGTCTAAAAATAATGTATACTATAACTTGGAGAGTTTTTGTAATCGACAATCACCACTATGAGCTTCATGATGATACAACATCTTGCCCACGTTGCTAGAGCCATCCCATACTTCGCTGAGGTAAGGAACGAAAACTAAGGGAGTGGATCAATCCCAAAACTGGACTTTCTCAGTGGCAAGTGAGGAGCTATACCTTAACAAAATCCTATCCTATGCTGGTTACATAGTTTATGAGTTCAAGTTATTATTATTTACTCTCACTCATATTGGTGGTCAATACTACTCACAAAATAACTTTTGTAGTGCTCATATCTGAAATCATGTCCCACTCTAGCGGTAAACTGAAAGTATATTGCTTAGAGCCTTGGCTCAACATAATTTCTATAAACTGGGTTTTCTTTCTCAAAACTAATAATGCTTTCTCAAACTCTGAAACTTATATATGATGAATAATAATGCAAAATACCTTAGCTGTCTGAACTGCTCTTTTTAATCTGACATGCTATGCTCAAAAAATAGTGTAGTAAAATAGACTACTTGTATAACTCATGCTAATATGTTTCTTTGATCAACTCATACGTTAAACTGAATAACCTTTCATGACTTTCACAGTGTTGTAATTATATGAACATAATGTCTTATCATTTTGTCATGACCCGATCCTAGGGTCTAGGAGTGACACAATGAATGATAACCTGAGAGTCCACATTCAAAATTAAACACATAGTTCTAAGGGACGGGAAAGTATGTCTCACACTATGGGGATATCTTAGGGAAAGAGAATAGCATGAATTCACATAGCATATAACACATAATGACTAAGGAGAGGGTAAGTATGATTTACGCCATGTGGGCAATTCGAGACTTAGGATCTTCCACATATCCATATAAAACATACATATACATATCATAATTCTCGTAATCAATCCATGATAGCCATTACCAAAAGATAACCATGATCATAAGGTTCAAATACAACATATAACACATAGATCCTACGAGAATCTACTAGTTGTCCAACAATATTTCTAGTCATAAGATAGGACGGGAGCCAAGACGTGTTCCGGGCTCTCCCTCAAAGTATAGATGCCATAAGCAAAAGCAACTTAAGGTAGAGAAATGGTGGCTCGTACTTGAAAGATAGGACTTACCACAACTAATGTCTCAAAATCTGATTTAGCCATCGAACGGTGGATGAAAGTAATCTCTGCTACCTACATGTTGAGAGCATATAGGCAAAAGTATGCATAAATATGTTTGAATGTACTAAGTAAGCGGGGTGCAATGCATGTAACTTATCAAAACCTGAATCAATTTTAAGATAGCCAGGGCACATAATACAGAAGGAGATTTATAGCAAGGAATGTAATATAACAAGATTCTATAAAAGTCATGATTCATGAAATGCAAATGATGATCATATATATAGTAGGGATGTAAAACCTCCATCTCAAACCCATGTGAGCTATTACATGAATTTGCCCGATGTTGACCTCCCATCGAGTGAGAGAAGAGTACTTACTCCCAAAGATGATCTACACCATATCTTATGACATAGTCATTTCGTATGAAGAAGCCACCTTCCTTATGATCAGATCATTTTGGAAAGATTTCCATATCAAAACATATCATATCATGAATGAATAGTCATCCCTTATAAACCGGTTATTTCGGTGATGACTACTATTCCTATGCTAGTACATAGTTCAAGGAAAGGTAGAGTGCCCTTGGAGATAGCTCTAATGGCCTTAATCTATAGGTGTTAAGTCCTGATCCCACAAGAATACACATGCATATATATATATATATATACACATGCTTTCAAGAGATACAACTCTTGCCAAATTATTTTAATGGAACAAATGGGCTTAAAAGCCAAACATCATTCCTTATAGTTCATACTTAGGCTCAAATGCCAAAACCATACTTTCATAGTCATATTACTCATGCATAGAAATAGCCCATTCATAATAGATAGAAATAATCAGATTTATGAAAATGCCATTAATGAATCTGACAGAATTTTTGGTTGGAGTCACCTCACTGATGGCTTCACGGGCCGTGTGGCATTACACGATTCGTGAAGTTGCCCGTGAGCCCATACTTAGAAAAAATTCTGGAAATTGAAACTTGGCTCAATACTTAGAAATGTTTTAACATCAAGGTGAGTCCCATGGTTGGTAAATGGCCTGTGAGCCTCTCCACGTTTTGTGGGGCTGGGCATGGCACTAACCTTAGCCAAAAACTCCACACACATACCTTGAAGACACTATGACAACCCTGACGACTCATCACCCTCATTACTGCTCATGTGGTGACTCGTGGTTCCATACATAGCCACACAAATCATTTCTCCACACCAAGATTGCACCATACTTATGATTTTCCTCACCCTTGAAGGCCATAAAACTAGACTACTGGTCGTACCCCAATACCTAGGCCAAAAATGGCCATTTCAGGCTCAAGGTTGTTCCTACAAATCGTAAGAAGCCTTACTGCTCATGTGGCAACACTGCACAGGAAGGTCTTACGAAAATGAGTATAACTTCTTCATCCGAACTCGAAATGAGGTGAAACCAAGTACATTAGAAAGCTAATTCAAAGAGCTTTAATTTGATAGGTCCTGGCGACCCTGTTAATTTTGTGCTAAGAGATATGCCCATTTAAATTTGAGCCATCTATCAGTACTTATGAAAAACTTAGCCAATGAATTTCCTTTGAACTTGACTTTATGTAGGAGACCCATAATAGCTTTAAACAACATAAATGCTTGAATTAAAGGCTTGAAAGTGAACTTAGATCGAGATATGAGGTTCCATAAAGTGTCACCTTAGCCCAAAACTTTTTGAAACCAAATCTCAAATGTCACTAAAGCTATACAAAAATTCGGGTCCTTATATCAACTCCCCCTTGGGAACATTTGCCCTCGAATATGGAAGAGCAAGGCTTGAAAGGCTTGAATTAGAACATGAAACTTCCAACTACAACGTACAATGCATAACCATTTGAAAATCATCAAATCATTAAAACTCATATCAAAATGTACACAAATCATTTTAAAACATGATAAAATAAATCATTTTCATGCACGTGTATGCATGCCATGACATGAGACTCAAAAGCAAAAGAATTAGGACCATTGAGAATAATAAGAACCTAATACCTTAGGCTTGAGTAGATTGGAAAGGATAGAGGTATGGTCGCATCCTGTTTGATTCCACTCCCTATATAGCACTTTTAATATGTTGATCCTCGTTGTGAAGCCTATTTATTTGCCCATCCAAGATCTCAATCAAAACTTCCTCATAAGACAAGTTATCCTCAACCTCAACTCATTCCTAAGGAACAATAACACTTATATCACCAACCAACTTCCTCAACTTAGACACATAGAAAACTGAATGAATATTCTCATGAGGGCCTACATACTAGAAAACTTAACTTGCTCTCTTTTTCAAAATGCATCGCACCCTTAATGAGTGATACCTTCACATCTACCCAATCACCAATACAACATCATGATCTCTCTTTCCAACATCTAAGTAAAACCCCTTGGATGACTTAGAACCATCTCAAGTTTTCCCTAACTAATCTCACTCTCTGCATAGCCTCTAACAATAAACCCAGGGCTATAGAACTTATCTCATCTAATGCAAACCATCCCACCAAAGACCTACAACTTCTACCCCACAAAGCCCTAAATGGCACCGTACCAATGCTAGCATGAACTCTATTATTGTAAGTAAACTCAATTAGCGGTCGATGATCACACCAATTAACCTTGAATTCCAACACGCAAGACCTCCTCATGTCCTCCAAAGTTTGAATTTTGTCCTCAACATTGAAAGTAGTATCAACCGATAAGAAATGAGCTGACTTAGTCCTCCAGTCAACAATACCCCAAAATGAATCAAATTGCTTTTCGGTCTAAGGTAAACCAACTACAAAATCCATGTTTGCCTTTTTTCCACTTCTAAGTAGAAATTTTAATATCTTGAGCCAAACCACTGGGTATTTGGTGTTCTACCTTTGTTTGTTGACAACTAGAGCATTTGGATACAAACTAGACTACCTCCTTCCTCATTCCATCCGACCAATACACTTCTCTTAGACCTTAGTACCTCTTAGTAGATCGCGGGTGATAAAATAATGAGAATTATGGGCTTTAGTCATGATAATATCCTTAATACCATCAACGTCTGAAACATACAATCGATCTTAGTACCGAATTACACCATCCCCCATTGGGAGAAAACCTCTATCTTATTTTTGGCAACCACCTTTCAACACAACCAATAATGGGTCCAAGTCTTGCTTATCCTTAACATCAATAACCACAAAAGATTCAGCCCCATTCTGCACATGAATACCACTATCCTTGGAGTTGGCCAACCTAACAACCAATCTATTCCAACGGTAAATATACTTTACTAACTCTCTCTTCCCTTCGGTAACATGAGCCATACTTCCCATAGATAGCCCACTAAGAGTGTCAACTATAGTGTCTGCTTTGTCGGGATGATGTCGTACACCCACGTAGTAGCCCTTTAGGAGTTCCAACTTTCTTCTTTGCCTCAAGTTATGACCCTTCTGAGTGAACACATATTACAAACTCTTGTGATTGGTGAAAAAGACAATATGCACCCCATACAAGTAGTGTCTCAAAATTTTCAAGGCAAACACCATCACCACTACCTCAAGATCATGAGTTGTGTACTTACGCTCATGCACCTTCAGTTGCCTCGATGCATAAGCTATCACTTTACCATATTGCATAAGTACACAACCCAATCCAAACCGAGCAACATCATAATACACCATTAACCTATCTAAGCCCTTTAGTAAATTAAAAACTGGAGCCAATGTATGCTTGTCTTTCAAAGTGTAAAAATTCTCGACAACCTCACCCAACAATACACACTTGGCCTGCTTTTGATCCAACTTGATCAATAGAGATACAATAGATAAGAAACCTTCAACAAACCTTTTACAATAATCAACCAATTCAAAAAAACTTCAAATACCTAGAGCAGTAAGCTTGTCAAACAATGCACATCCTTCACCAACCCTCTTTGACCACATCTGTAGGATTAGCTACAATATCTTTCTTGTCTAGATTGCATTACAAGCCTAAAGTAACTCTCCATATATGATAGGGAGGGATGGAGACATGAAATCTCAATAAATGTTCCATAGCATGATAAGAATCATGAAAAAGTGAAATATTTTCTAAAATACTTTGTAGCCTCTTACCCATAGATGTCACGTTCTTCACACCCATGAATGAGACTCTACTTGACACAACATGCTAGACTCCGAAGACTATTTCTAAACCTAGTGCTCTGATACCATCTCTACCAAGATGTGATCCTAGGGTTTAGGAGTCACATGGCGAATGAGAACTCGAGAGTCCCCAAACAAGCCTCAGAGTACCAAAATTCAGATCACCGGTTCTGAAACGTATTCAAAATTAACACATAGTTCTAAGGGACAAGAAAGTATGACTCACAGTATAAGGATATCTTAGGGTAAGGGATTAGCATGAATTCACATAGCATGTAACACATAATGACTAAGGGGCGTGTAAGTATGATTCATGCCATGGGGGCAATTTGGGACTTAGGATCTTTCATATTTCCATATCAAACATACATATAAATATCATAATTCCCATAATGTCATAACCAATAGATAACCATGATCATAAGGTTCAAATACAACACATAACATATAGATCCAATGAGAGTCTACAAGATGTCGAATAATATCTCTAGTCATAAGATAGGACGGGGGCCAAGATATGTTCCAAGTTCACCCTTAAAGTATAGATAATATAATGAAAAGCAACTTAAGATAGAGGAATGGTGGCTTGTCCTTGGAAGAAAGGACTCACCATAACCAGTGGCTCAAAATTTGACCTAGCCATCGAACAATGGATAAAAGTAATCTTAGTTCTCTACATGTTGAGATCATTTAGGAAAAAGTATGACTTAGTACGTTTGAATGTACTAAGTATGCGGGGTGCAATGCATGCAACTTACCAAAGCCTACATACAATGTTAGATGGCAAGGGCATATAGTATAGAAGTATATTTATAGCAAATAATGTAATATGACAAGATTCTATGAATTTCATGGTGCATGAAATGCAAATGATGCTTATATATATAGTGGGGATGTGACCATAACCGACATCTCAAACCCATGCAAGCTATTACATGAATTTCTCGATGTTGACCTCCTATTGTGTGAGAGAAGATTACTTACCAAAGGTAATCAACACCACACCTTATGACCTGGTTATTTGTTTGTGGTGTCCACCTTCCTTATGACCCAGTCATTTCGGTGATGACAACCATTCTTATGCAGACACATAGTTCAAGGAAAGGGAGAGATCCCTTGGGGATAGCTCTAACGCCCTCAATCCATCTGTGCTAAGTCGTCATCCCATAAGAATACATTTGTATATATATATATATATACATATCCATATATACATACATACATACTTTCAAGAGATATAAGTCTTACCAAATCATTTCAATGTATAATTGGTCTTAAAAGCCAAATATCATTCATGATAGTTTTTACTTAGGCTCAAATGCCAAAACTATACTTTCATAGTCATGATACTAATACGTAGGAATAGCCCATTCATGTACAAAATGGCGCAAGCACTCAAAATGCTCAAAGAGCTATAATTAATAGACATATATGTGATCACATTCTTGTCATAATCATAATCTTATCTAAAATCATATACTTAGTATAATTGGGCTTAACCCACTTCATAATTTCCATAAATTCATGCTCATGAAATGCATATACTATGAATGAGATGTTAGTGACATGGGTAATTTAGATTCATTCTAAGATCATAAATATAATATGAAATTCAAGTGAAAACATAGTTAAATCCACATTTGAAATCATAATATAATCACCCATGGTTGGATCATAGCCTTAAAGGGACCATGCTTGATCATAGATTCATAAAAAAGATGAAATTCAATATTTCAAAGATTAAATCATCTTAAAATTAATAGATAGACATAATCCAAGCATTAATAGAATTTAGGAATCATAATATTCAAAACCCCAAATTAAAGTAAGAAAAATTCATGTAGATTACTTGAAAATAATTTTGGGTATCCTTGATTGAAAGAAAATCAAGGATCAAACCACATACCTTCACCAAGATGAATAAACCCCCAAAAATTTGAAATTAACTTGAGTTCCCTAGCTTAAATGTTGAAATCTCCAAGAGTTCTTTTGTGTAAAGCTTTTGTGAGGGTTTTAAAAATATAAAGAGTGATTTTGAATCTTTGAAATAGGTTTTAGGTCTTTATATGACTATTGAATGGCATAGGAATCCCCAAAAGACCAATAGAAATAAATTAGATTTATGAAAATGCCATTAATGTGGATAGAAATTTTGGTTGGAGTCACCTCACTGACGGCTTCACAGGCCGTGTGGCATTACACGGTTCGTGAACTTGCGTGTGAACCCATAGTTAGCAAAAATTCTGGAAGTTGGAACTTGGCTCAATACTTAGAAATTTTTTAACACCAAGGTGAGTCCTACGGTTGGTAAATGGCCCATGAGCCTCACCACGGTTCGTGGGGTTGGGCGTGGAACTAACCTTAGCCAAAAACTCCCCAATAAAACCTTGAAGATTCCATGTTAGGTCAGATAGCTCGTCACCCTTACCACTGCTCGTGTGTTGAGCCATGGTGCCATACTTGTCCACGAAAATCATTTCTCTACACCAAGATTGCACCACACTTATGATTTTCCTTACCCTTATAGGTCATACGGCTAGTACCACTGGTTGTACCCCAATACCTAGGCCAAAAATAGTCATTCCCGGCAAAAGGTTGTTCCCACAGATCGTGAGAAGCCTCACCGCCGGTGTAGGTGCCTGTGTGGCAATACTGCACAAAAGGGTCTTACGAAAATGGTTTTAACTTATTCATCCGAACTTAAAATAAGGTGAAACCAAGTACGTTGGAATGTTAACTCAAAAATATTTAATTGGATAGGTCCTATGATACCTAGTTCATTTTGTGCTAATAGATATGCCCACTTGAATTTGACCCTTCTACCAATACTTGTGAAAAACTTAGCCAATGAAATTCCTTTAAACTTGACTTGATGTAGGAGACTCATCATGGCCTTAAACAACATAAATAAGCTTGAGTTGAAGGCTTTAAAGTGAATTTAGATCGATCTTGGAGGTGTTATAAGGTGTCACCTTAGCCTAAAACTTTCCAAAACCAAATCTTAAGCATTACTAAAGCTATACCAAAATTCGTGTCCTTACACATTCAAAGCTTAACTTGACAATAGAGCAATAGTAAAACATAATATGGAAAATAATTCTCGATTATTGTTAGGGTTCTTCTAACTGTAGTGGTACTTCAAGAATTTAAAGAAATTTACTCAACAATAAAGTTCTTAGCATAATAATAATGAAGTAATAAGAATTTCATAATAAGGTTCTCCATAAGATCATACGAATGACATTGGTTTGACTCTTGATTGGAATTCTTGATAATAAGTAAAGATTACGAATAAAAATAAGATTTTAGGTAGCCTTACATACCTGGAAATCAAAGAGTAACACAAGTCTATGGACGATAGTCGAATACTTGGAAACCCCAATCTTCTCCTCTTAATTTTTGGTGTAATAGGACTTGAGATTAGGGTTTGAGACTCTTTTTAGGCCAAAAATGACTTATATTGATCGTGGATTAAGTTTAAAAGGGGTTGAGAAATATCTGGAATGCCCCTCAACAGATTTAAAATTTTGAACTTTGGTGAAATGGGTCGAGGGAACAGGTCTGTGATGCGGACCTATCGCGTACTTGTGCTTTTTCTTTCAAAAAATTTTTGAATGCGTTTTCCAATCCCCGTTGAAAAGAATTTAAAAAATTTGAAGTCTGGGTTCATGACCAGGATGCGTCACGGCCCTGACCTGCACTTAAACTATTTTAATTTTTGGATCTAACATTTATTTTTTTATCTGATTGCTCTAAAATCTGAACGAGGCATTTTGCTACTCAATTTTTTGTGCTGATTGCAAATTTTGCCTCAAACTTGCCATCAGAGCATGGAAAGATGCGTTATGTGCATACCTCTCTTTTAGGGGTATTTTTTTAATTTCTAGGGTGTTACAATATCTCCCTCTTGGGATCATTCGTCCTCCAATGATGAGGATTCTATGGTTTACTTCAAGGCACGAACTTTACTTAAGAATTTAGACAAGCAACATTACTCAATGAAAAGTATTATCAATCTCAAGGATTGAGGTGAGAATTTACCTCCAAGATCATCATAAAAAGGTATAGATAGAATACAATAACGCCAATACTCAGATACTCAAATAATCAACTCAAGGTGGAGCATCAACTTAACGTAGGAACTCGACTAGCTATTGGACATCACATCTATATTATGAAGAAGATTACTATCTCGATCACTTCCATCAAAATTCCTGAAAACTCTGAAAGAAGGCTATTGGACTGATATAAGGATTGAACTACTATGTACTAAAAGATATAACTGGTAGGCTTCAACGCAACCACTCTCCCCAACTATGCTATTTTTCTTGAGTTCTACCATTCATTAACTAAAGCTTGTAGCTTTCATCATCACCTAATTCTAGTGCATACTCTTATCATGTTCAAGCCTACCTCAAAGTCACAATTTGCTACCCGTAAGATGATCATACTTATACCAATCTGATACATAAGAATTATGTTTTTTCACTTCCATCAAGAGTTTCTTATAGAGAATACTATTCCCATACATCTACTTAGAATCCTTTGTAAACGTCATCAATAGCCTACAACTATAACTCACTTAGTGGCAATCACACACTCAAGCTTATCATTCTAATCAATTTATATCTTCTTGGAGGTCAATATTAATTAGAAATACTTAAAATTATGATAGCACCACTATATCCACAATCTCATTAACTCCTATTAGGAGGCACACTAACATACTTTTACCTACTTGCTACATACAACCATATCTCATTTTTTTTCTTTTCTCTCTATCTCTTACCTTAAATGGGATAGGCATAGTATAACTGTCACCATAAGTAAAACCCATTCTCTTTCATCTGTTTCTACTCTTGTACTACCATAGACATCACTATCAATACCAAAAACAGGAATCATTAGAAGGGATTAGGGTAAAATATCATAAATATGATTCATTCAGGAAATCTGATCTGAGAACGTAATGTAAGATGATGCCACTAGTGTTTTAGGTCCTATCAGTAGTTTATAGAACTATGTATACTATTAAACTCATTTCTTGTATTGGGTAACATAAGGCTGGAAACTATTAGTTCATGAGATAAGATTAGAATTGCCGAACAGAGTTATCACTTCCCACCTTAAGAACTAAGAATGAACATGGATCAACAGGAAGTGCATGGGTCTGAATAATGGGCATGGTGCCATTGCATAATATAGGAATAAAGTATCATCACGATGAAGTATACGGAATATAAGATAGAAGAGCATTAATGTCTCATTCTAATCAACTTAACACTATCAAATCTCAAAATCTACTTTGACTTATTACCTAAGCATCTCCCCCTAAGCTCAAGAGTCGCCTCTCTAAGTCTGTGGATTGGTTCTCTTCCCTGAGCTATAAGTACAACTCTCCACACAATTGGAGCACCACTATACATAGAATGTTTATATCCTTCTATTATTTACTACTCAAAGATATGAAACTATTGCTAAAACTTTCTTCTGAGATACTAATTTTTAACTTTCTTCTGTCTTTATAGGCATCTTCTATGACTTGCTACTCTTACTGGTATAATAGTCATTCTCTATGACTCTTATGATCTAACATCTTTCTTTTTAGTCTGCTAACACTCATCTTCTATGTTTGCATACATTTCGCTGAAGAAAACTTGGACCATAACGGGATATTCCTCATTATCTAAAACAATCCCTCCCTTTTAACCCAACTCTTAAAGGTAATAGAGAATGTCTACATTAGCTGACTCCATATTGACAACTCAAATATACTATCTAGATTGTTGTGGAATTCATAACTTAGAGCTTTATATAATTTACACTATCATGGCAACACATCTTAAGCCTCTTGTTATCTAATAAGTTATCCTCAATCTACTATTTCGACCAACGGGACACCTATATGTCAATATCTTAATCTTGAACATACAGTATGGGGAGCCTCCTGAAGCAATTCTCCAATTAAGGCTATCATTGTCAGAATATTATATCCCTTTTCACACTACTCCTCAAAATTTAAACTTAGGGTCTAGTACAAACATGGGCATTAGACACTCCTGTCATATCACACCAACTCATAACTACTAGGTAAAATTTTGGAAACCTAGGCCCACTAAAATCTCATAGCAAATACTTAATCAACACATCTCACATTTATAGACTATCTTGGATGTACATCTTATGCCTCTCTTCATATCTAATGACTTTTTATCTAAGGATCACATACACTGTACTCGTAACACCATACTTATTTCAAGTCAATAGCTAAATTTCTCGCTTATGCTATGTCAAGACTACTAGACCAAATCTCCAACTAATAGACTCCTATCCTTCTAACACCCCCCGTTTTTCATCATGATGTTCACTTTAAGGTTTAGTACCAAACATATACGTAACACCCATCAAATACTATACAAACCTTAAACTATTACATAAAGCTAAGAAATGTTAAACCACTAACTCTCATGATAAGAAACCAATCTTTATCTCATGGTCCATCTAAGTATAGTCAATCATCAGACTCTCTTTTATAAGTTAAGTAGTTTCTACCTCATTCATTATTCCTCCTTGCCTAGCTAAGCTAAGAACTCTATAAATCTCATATGAAGCTTCTTTTCAAATCATGAGCCTAGTCTAGGTCTACTACCTTATGCCCTCTACTATTCCATTCAATACCTATACTTATCATTTCTAACACAATGTTACATCCACAAAACTCCTTTCTCATTCGAATATGCACTATCTCATACTAACTAACAACTCTTCTTCTATCTTATCATGGAAGCTAGACGATACTTATTATTATTCTTTAACCAGAAGTTAGTAGAAACTCAACTTATCACCTCAAGACTCTTATCTACTAACTTCAAGCAGTGACTATTCCCACTCTTCGTGATTCCTACATCTTTCTAGCTCTAGGATCACTCTATAACATGTTGGATACAAATCACTTTCTCTCAAGGGGAGGGGATACTACTACATATTAGTGGCATAACTTAACTTTCCTCTCAAGAGTAACATCTGGAGAACCATTCAGGGTGTAGAGTTTGAAAATACATCATATCTTGCTCTAACATAAGCGCACAATTCATATGAATAAGGGTGCATTATTTTGGATTGATAAACTTAAACTCGCTAGTTGGCTTCTGTCAAGCCTGATGTAGTCCCTTTACTCTCTAAGTACTTTATTTGAAAGTAACCCATTGGTAGGGATCTGAAATTTTCTGTTCCAACTAACTTAAGTATGAGAGATAGTCAAATGAATCTTGCAAACACATAAATCTAGATAAGTTTCTTAGAAAGTAACTCTACTGCATAATCTAGAGTGTGAAAGAAATGAAACTTTTTTTTAGATTTCAATAGTCCCTTAATTATAGAAGTGGCACCCTCACAACCATAAATAAGATCCTACAAATACGGCTTCATAGACACCCTAGGATACTTCAACCCGGTGATTTGATATCAAGTTTGTCATACCCTAAGTCTATACCTTGGATGTGACTAGCACTCGAAAACCATTGCTGGTCCCCAAGCAAACCTTTGGCCTAAATGAATTACTCAATTGGAAACTTTAACATGCATGCATAAGTTTTACAAGATGAATCTTTTAAAATATTTAATTGAAACTAAAAGAAAATCTCAATCATGCTTTATACAAAGTCTGAAAATAGCTCTTTATATAAATAGTTATAATACTTAAAATGTATGAATGAAAAGAATAGATTGACTCACTATCTATGTCCATGAAGACTCTACTATGCTGATATAGGTGCCTCAACATGACCTACGACTACCTGACTGTAAAATAAAATACATAAACTAAACTAACTAGAGTCTTTGGAAAGCAAAAAGGTCTCACCAATTATATTTGGAGAGTTGTCATACTGAATATCTGCTATCATGTTGATACGTGAATCTACATCATAAAATGATGCAACACTAAAGGTGCCAGTACGTGGAATATACGATATATAAAATGGCCAAAAGAGGGAAACTCTGGATTAAATGCTCAAAATCATAGGCTTAATGCTAAACATAATTCAATAACCTAAGTAATGCATTATAGCAAAATATCTGATTTAATACATAAGTAAATATAATTCTATCTATGTCTGAAAATAATATATACTATAGCTTGGGGAGTTTCTCTAACCGACAACCACCACTATGAGCTTTGTGATGATACAGTGTCTTGCCCATGCTACTAGAGTCGTCCCATACTTTGTCGAGGTAAGGAACGAAAACTAGAGGAGTAGATCCATCCCAAAACTAGGCCATCTTAGTGGCAAGTCAAGAGTTGTACCTTGGCTATGTAGTTTATGAGGTCAAGTTATTATTATTACTCTCACTCATATAGTTTCTCAATACTACTCCAAAAATAACTTTTGTAATGCACATAACAGAAACATGTCCCTCTCTAGGGGTAAACTGAAAATATACTATTTGGAGCCTTGGCTCAACATAATTTCTCTAAATTGGTTTTTCTTTCTCAAAACTAATAATGCTTTCTAAAACTCTGAAACTTATGCATGATGAATAATAATGCAAAATACTTAACTGTTTGAACTACTCTTTTAAATCTGACATGCTATACTCAAAAGATAATGTAATAAATAGATTACTTGTATAATTCATGCCAATATGTTTCTTTAATCAATTCATACTTACAACTAAATAGTCTTTCATAAATTTCACAGAGTCATAATTATATGAACATAATGTCTTATCATTCAAAGCTTAACTTGGTAATAGAGTAATAGGAAAACATAATATGGAAAATAATTCTCGATTCTAGTTAAGGTTCTTGTAACTATAGTGGTACTTCAAGAATTTAAAGTAATCTACTCAACAATGAAGTTCTTTTCATAATAATAATGGAATAATAAGAATTTCATAATAAGGTTCTATATAAGATCATAGGAATGAAATTGGATTGACATTTGATTGGAATTTTTGATAATAAGTATAGATTGTCACACCCCACCCTGGGGTCGTGACCAGTGCCCGATAGGGGAACAGGAACACAAACTAAACCAAATCCCTTTATAACCTAGCCCAAAATTCTACAGAAATTT
>JAOTQJ010067590.1:0-13385 GCA_025642045.1 Solanum sejunctum | reverse complement strand
TCCTTTTTCATTTAAGAGTTTATGAAAGTAGGTTTGCCACCTTAGTTTAATGGAAGTGTCATCCACTAACACCTCACTCGCCTCATCCTTGATGCACTTCACTAAGTCCAAGTCTCGAGCCTTCCTTTCTCTTACTTTAGCAAGCCTATACAATCTCTTGTCCCTGCCTTTAACGCCGAGATCCTCATAAAGTCCCTCAAATGCAGCAGACTTTGCATTTGTCACTGCAAACTTGGCTTCAGACTTAGCCTTCTTATAGATATCCTTAAGCTTTTGCTTTTCAACGTCATCCCTGCACTCAAACCACTCTATAAAGGCGACCTTCTTGGCCTTAACTTTACCATGGACTTCCTCATTCCACCACCAATCGCCTTTATGCCCCCCAAAAGGCCCACTCGTAACTCCTAGAACCTCGGAAGCTACCGCTCTGATGTAGCCAGCAGTCATGTCCCACATACTGTTCATATTACCTTCACTACCCCATGCCCCAAGGTTTCTCAACTTGTCTCCATCTTGCCAGCAAAGGCAAGTGTAAGGCTACCCCATCGAATCCTAGGCTGGGCATACAAAATCTTCTTATTCTTTTCTCGCTGGATCTCCACGTCCATCATAAGCAACCTGTGTTAAGTGGATATATTTTCACTAGGAATAACTTTGCAATCCTTACAAAGACTTTTATCACCCTTTCGGATAAGAAGGTAATCTATCTGCGTCTTAGCTATCGTACTACAAAAAGTAATCAAGTGACTTTCCCTCTTCGGGAAGCACGAGTTAGCAACCACTAACTCAAAGGCTTTGGCAAAATCCAAGAGAAAGGTCCCACTTCCATTTCTATCACCAAAACCAAAGCCACCGTGCACATCTTTGAACCCACTATTAGTCGCTCCAATATGCCCATTGAAGTCACCCCCAATTATTATTTTTTTCGTCGCTGGTAAACCTCGCACGACCTCATCTAGATCCTCCCAAAAGCTCTTTTTGACTTCCCCATCTAGACCTACTTGGGGAGCATAAGCACTAACCACATTCACAACATGTCTTCCCATCACGAGTTTTATAAATATTATCCTATCGTTAACCCTCCTAACCTCGACCACGTAATCCTTGAGATACTCGTCTACCAGAATTCCCACACCATTTCTACCCCTTGAACCACCCCAGTACCACAACTTAAACCCATCCACGTCCCTAGCCTTAGTACCCACCTATCTAGTCTCTTGGACACACGTTATATTAATATGTCTCCGTCTAAAACTTTTTACTAATTCTATGGACTTCCCTGTTAATGACCCTATATTCCATGATGCAACCCTTAACCCAAAAAGATTCGTGCCCGTCTCACCCACTTTGCCCCTAACCCCCAATCCTAACTGATGACATGACCCTAGTCCACCATGAGCTCTTGACGCCACTAAACTAATACTATTATCGCTCTAAGTAACAACAACAACAACAATCTGTGACAATATACAGCAATATGCAACAACAATAGATTTACACAACAACAATATTGACAAGATCCATATGCAGCAATATACAATAACACATAACAATACACACCACAATAAACAACAATAAGAAGTTGAAAATCACAGAGCTACAGAATCCAACAAAAACAATTAGAACAGACAAGCAGACAAGCATGTAAAACAACACGAAATTAGACAGGGGAAATTACAATGACGAAACCCAACAACAATCCGCTATACTGTCCGTAGTCCAAAAAGAAATCAGCAGAGCCCAACAATATGAACCACCGACCCAACACTATATACACGACTATGGCAAACAACCCACAATCCCGCTAAGGACAGAATAGATATATGCACAAAGTATAGTAATGAACAATACAGTACAGTTGAAAAATACAGCAGTCGCAACAAGGAGAAATAGAAAATAACCCACTCAAAGTGTAAGTAGAAAGGTATCACCTGGGAACGAAAAAAATCACGCCCTGAGATTAGACGTCGCCGGAATCCAGTGTGCCACCTGACAAGAGAACAGAAAAGGGAAAAAGAAGAAAGTGTTCGACTTTCCTTCCCGGGCGAGACGCAGATCTGACACCCTGAACTCACCGGCGACCAAACCACGAATGATGAGATACTTCGCCGTAGTATCGGACACTATCGGTATTCGTAGTAGAGCGACTGGCGTAGGCAAACAGATACGGATGCAGTGAGTAGCAACACCCAACCGACGAGGGGAGAACGATTTCTCCGGTCCGGCAAGGGTTCGTCAGTGCTCGGGTCAGTGGAAGGCTTTCCGGCCAAGAGCATCGCGGACCCTTGCTAGAAAAGCACAAAACAACCTGTTTACCAGAGAAATGGAGCGTATGGAGCGTATGGAGCATCGGAGACCTTTTCGTATAATACCCCAATCTTACATCGAGTAATATGAAATGAAAAGATTTGAGAGAAACACTTATGAAATTCACAACTCCCTTAAATATTTTTAGAAAGCAAACGAAGAAGGAGAGTATTTGACATGTGTAACTGGAGAGTGTTTGAGATGGAAATATGACTGGAGAATGCATATCAATCGAAGAAGAAGAGATAGAGAAATACCTGAGAACGAGGTACAACTTGTGGAAAATAAGGACTTGTGCAGATTCAAGAATATCTTGTGGAGATGGAGAGATTGAGAGAGAGGGAGAGCTAAGAGCTCAAAATGTTTTAAGGAGATCCGTGCCCTAATTTATATTTATACTAGATGTTTAAGGCCTGTAAATGGATCCAATATATTTTATTATTTTTTCTATTTCAAAAAATAGTTATAAAATATATTATGTAATAATAATAATAATAATAATAATAATAATAATAATAATAATAATAATAATAAATTTTTCTTTCTTTTAATGAAAATGACTGAGACTATTCCATTTAAAAGACGAGAGAATAAATGAGGAGGCAAGCAATGCAAAGATGTAGTATCTTGGAAAAAAAAATTCTACAAAGAATTAATTTATGAAATTTGTGTAGAATATTTAACTTCATTGAGAGAATTTAGGGACAAGCATAATACAAAATATATAATATTTTAATAAATTAGAATAAAATAAAAAATATATGCTTAATTCTTTATGCTTCAGCTTTCTATTGAAATATACTTCTAAATTTCTTTTTTTTATTTATCTTTCTTTGTAGATTTTTATTAGTATATGAAATTATTTTTTTGCCATTGATTATCATTGATTTTATATTTCTATAGAATATAGTAGAAAGATATTTCTAGAAATATATTTTTTTGGATATATTTTTTGATAGATTCTTATTAGTGTGAAATTACATATTTACCTTAGTTGTCCTATCTTTTACATTTCTATATAATAGAAATTTATATAAAACACAAGAAAAACTTTTTCAATGGAATTAATAACGGACTATATAATCAGTCGCTACCAAATAAATATATTTATTTAGAAAAAATTATAACGACAAATTTTTTTATCACTATATAATATAAATTTTATAAAAATATATTTAAAAGTCTAGCCACCTATTTTTCATCACTAATTTCATTGCGAAATATTAATTAAAAATTTTGTTACTAAATCCATAGAGAAAATTTGGGTGCCAAAATTTCGCAATAATATATAGCAATGAAATAAATATTCTGTCGCCCATTCGTCACTATATCATCATTCAAAAAATTATTTCTTATTCTTGCAACAAAATGACTATTTCATCGCAAATCCGTCATTATTTAGTAACAGAATATAATTCGTCGCTAAACGTTGTTTTAGTAGTGAACGTTTTTACCATAATATGTTACCTACAGTAACTTCTTATAATATGTTACTATGAGACATGTTTTATCCCTAAAATGTTACTCACGATAACGTTCCTTTCGAATTCTGTAAATATAGAATTGAATCGTACAAATTTAACTATAATACCTTTTAACTTAAAAGAAATTTTAACAATGACATTTTAACTTTAAAATGACTAAGTTGATTGAAAAAAAAATTGTAACTTATTAAATGAGCACTTGACATCGAAGAATACTGATAATCAACAAAAACAGAATGAATCTAGTGATAAATCACATTTCAACATTAATATGTCGAAGTTGTAAAAGATAAGATAAAAACAACATACTTTCATCAAAGTAGAACTATGACAACTGAAAAAAATCAATGTGATTATCGTATTTTGTATATTTTTCTAATTATAAAAAGATCAAAATAGGCTATGACTGTAGGGGTCAATTTTTTATTTCACCATGTTATTGTCAATAACATTTGTAAGTTAGAACACTACTGTCAGAAAAATTTTAAGTTAAAATGTTAGTGTTAGTATCAACCAATAATAGATTGCCGGTCTACAACTATAAGCGCACAAAATATATACAAACCAATCCATAATGTAACACTTGCAGCTTTATAGCATCGGAATGAAAAATTTGACCTTTTAAAAATTGTTTAGAACAGCCCATCAAAGTTCACAACAGAACACTGCTATCTCTTTCTCATCTAAAAAAGGAAAAAGAAAAGAAAAAAATAGAATGCCTAATTTTTGAGACAGAAATCACAGCTTGCAACTACAGTAAATAGTTCCGATTATTTCCATAGTAAAATAACTTCAATGACAAAGATACCTTTCCATGGTGATGGCTGATACACACTTACTAATATTACTCGACCTGATCCCTAATATAATAAGAACTGTAAGCAGTAAATAAAGACACAAAAGTTTTTGTGGAAACCTCCTAGCTTAAGAGAGGAAAAAATCATGAATTCTTACACAGGATTTCAACTCAATTTCATTATCATCAAAGGAGCAACAATAAAATTATAACCTCTTGCAATCTAGTAATTAAACTCTTATTTTCCCTTTTTGATAATGTTCAATTATACTTCTCAAAAGAAATATAGATGATTTTTAGCAATATATTTATCCAACTAAGAGTCGGGGTCGATCGTGCTAGAAATAGGTTGAAACAACTCTACTAGTTATCCTATCTCAGTCGTTGGTTCTATTTCCAGAAAACAAACAATATAGAAAGGTAAAAATGGGGGGTTTCGAAGAATTATGAATGCAAACTCAAACTAGGGCTTAGACAGTTTGATAATAAACTAGGGTTGTGGTCCCATGACAAATAACTTTTCATAAGTATTTAACATAGGTAATATTTTTCATTGAATTGCATGCAAAATGTAAGAAGTAAGGTAATATCTAGTTCACCTCTCAACTCTTCCTAGAGCATTTCATTCATCTCGTCCTGGTCTCAGAATGTGTGCATTAGTAACCCTTGCTCTAGATCTCAGGGTACTATCACCTCCCAGTCTCAAGTAACTTAGACAAAGTTATCACCTTCGAATTTATGTTGTGATATCCTTTTCCTAATCACTACTTCCCCCGAGCAAGCAATGAATACGGGCAACTTCTTAATGTGTGTACTCATCAAGAAAGATTTTTAGACGAAGAACATCACAATACTTGCAATATAAATCACAAAACCCCCCCTAAATTTTGCCTACTTCGCTAAAATGTCATGGTTCTCACAACCTTAGTTGTGGGTTTAGTTAATTGAACTTATTAGAATTAAAATAAAAATCATGTTGTCATGCATTTTTAAATCACTTACAAGAATAAATCAATTCTTGAATCACACGAACAAACGGCAATTGAAAATGTAATTTATCCTTTGAATAATCACCAAACTCGCAACTAGAAGTAGAAGCCTTTTGCAATCTGTCTAGGCACGTTTAAGGTTAAATTTTCTGGAAAACAAATGTTTTAAGCGTGTATTTGCAGCCTCAAAACATGGGCTACAATCTCTCTTCAAGAAATAAACATGAGTTCTATTTATAATAAGTAAAACCTAGCCTAAACAAAGTAGGAAAAGTTATCCTAAAGGAACTAAGATTCCCAGTCGCGTATGGTTTCACAACCATGACCACAACTCGTGGTCATTTTTACAGCCTCATTGGCCCTTCACTTGGTGTTGAAATTGTCCAGAACTCGTGAAGGTGTCCATGAGTCGTGGAAGGCTTCGGTGATGTTTGCCTTTGCGCCTGGACTTTGCCATTAGTGCCTTTCATGAGCACCTTCACGGCTCATGGAGTGCACCACGAGTCGTTCAAGGACTCATGGTAATGCCCTTGGTTTCATGTTCCTGGCCTTGCACACCTGGACGAGGCAGGTCCACGACCCTTGAAACACACCACTGGTCGTGAACCTCTCCATGGTGTGTTTCCTAGTGTCTTTTTGTTCCGTTTTGTCTCATTACTCCTGGACAATTTTGCTTCTGTTTCACCATATTCCAGGTCGTCATATGAATCATGTAGCTGGTCATGGCAGTGTAGGATTACATGTGTAACATCTTTGATTCGCTTCACAACAAATTATCTTGAGTGTCTTCCAAGATGGCTTGTCATGTATGCATTTTAGCATGTCCATGTTTTCCAGCCTCTCAATCGTGCAAAATGCTCATCGTGACCTGTCCACGTCCATCCAGAAGCGACTTATCTCAATTTCAAGTCAATTTTCATCTCAAATTTGCCCAAAGTCCATCAAATCCATGAAATTCTGGCTTTCCTACAAACGCATATTAAACTAACAAATGTGCTTAAGAACTCACAATAATCCTATGTTTTAAGCAACATAAAAGTCATATTTTCACGACTTATCACCTTCTCCCTAACCGTAATAATGTAGTTTCACAGCACTATAAGTAACAACTCTATTGCCCACTAAATCAATCAAAACCATCAACTCTGATTGATTCATACTTCAATAGCTCGACATATGTATCTCTAGCTATGCTTCACCAAAAGAAATACTCAAATGAGCACCTAATTCCTTTATAGATCAGGACTAGATTTACAAAGATTTGAGCAAAGAAATATAACTAAAAATGGCACGGATCAGAAATCACCTCCTGGGTGCCATTGTTGTTTTTCTAGGTATATTTCTTGAGACAAAATTTTTGTTCGAAACAAGATCATAACACTTATAGCATTTGTAAGTGCGACTATAGCCAAGAAAGACACAGGGAGTGAAACGAGGACTTAATTTATTTTGTGAATAAGGATAAAGCCAAGGGTAACATAAGCAACTACTACTCAGGCTTGTCACCAAACAAAATTTCTTATGGACTTTGATGATTTAACCAAGAAGTTGTTGGTTTGCAAAAATGCAAACTCCTCCCTCCCACATCGGTTGTGGAAAGTTAAAATGATTAACTTATAAGATTGAACCCAATCCCATTAGTATGAGGCCTTTTGGGAGATGCCCAAAAATAAATCCGTGAGGGCTTGACCCAAAGCAGACAATATCATACTAATGTGGGGTTGGGGTTCGGGTGCACGCGCTCCCTACATGTGGTATCAGAGCCCAGGTTCAGAGGGCAGGAGTAATGGATCGACGTGTGCGGAGTTACCGGTGTGGCATTAGACCAAAGATCTACAAGGGTGTCTTGTAGCTTGGAGGCTTGCCTATATAAGGGAGCTTAAGTTATGTTTTCAAATGTACCAAACCAAATACATTTCTAACATTGTTGTTAGGAGAATGTACTAAGGTTTTATGTGATTGTAAGAAATTTTCACATAGTGGTCGGTTGTTGTCTTATGACAACAGTTCTGGTTTTTCCCAGTTTTGGATTTTCCACGTTAAATTCTTGTGTTGTTTTATTTCTCAATTTTTCTCCTTTTTGCAAAAGGGGCGAACATCTTGGGGTTTAGGGGAGAAGAGTTTTATTTTTTCCCAACAAGTGGTATCAATGCCCAGGTTCGGAGGGCAGGAGTAATGGATCCACGTGTGCGGAGTTACCGGTGTGGCATTAGACCAAAGATGTACAAGGGTGTCTTGTATCGAAAAGTCTTCTCAATAGGATGGTCGGGAGGCGTATCCCGCAGGTTGTGGTGGTGGTACAAGATAGTGGTAGATCTGAAATGATAATCTCTGGATGCTGTAACTTAGTGATGTGGAGGTCTATAGTAATGCCTTGTGTCGAAAGTCTTCTCGATGGGATGGTCGGGGGGTATGTCCCGATGGTCGGGCTGCGTGTCCCGCAGGTTGTTGCGGTGGTACAAGATGGTGGTAGATCTGAAATGGTAATTGTTGGAGGGGAGGCCATGAGATTGTGTGGTTGGAGTTTGAGGGGAGGTTTGTTGGTTTGCAAAAATGCAAACTCCTCCCTCCCACATCGGTTGTGGAAAGTTAAAATGACTAACTTATAAGATTGAACCCAATCCCATTAGTATGAGGCCTTTTGGGAGATGCCCAAAAATAAATTCGTGAGGGCTTGGCCCAAAGCGGACAATATCATACTAATGTTGGGTTGGGTTGAGGGTGCGCAGGATCCCTACATGTGGTATCAGAGCCCAAGTTCGGAGGGCAGGAGTAATGGATCTATGTGTGCGGAGTTATCGGTGTGGCATTAGACTAATGATCTACAAGACTGTCTTGTATCGAAAAGTCTTCTCAACAGGATGGTCGGGTGGCGTGTCCCGCAGGTTGTTGTGGTGGTAAAGATGGTGGTAGATGTGAAATGATAATCTCTAGATGGCGTAACTTAGTGATGTGGAGGTCTACGATAATGCCTTGTATCAAAAGTCTTCTCAACGGGATGGTCGGGCGGTGTGTCCCGATGGTCGGGCTGTGTGTCCCGCAAGTTGTTGCGGCAGTACAAGATGGTGGTAGATCTGAAATGGTAATCGCTGGAGGGGAGGCCATGAGATTGTGTGGTCAGAGTTTGAGGGGAGGTTTGTTGGTTTGCAAAAATGCAAACTCCTCCCTCCCACATTGGTTGTGGAAAGTTAAAATGACTAACTTATAAGATTGAACCCAATCCCATTAGTGTGAGGACTTTTGGGAGATGCCCAAAAATAAATACGTGAGGGCTTGGCCTAAAGAGAACAATATCATACTAATATGGGGTTGGGGTTTGGGTGCACGCGATCCCTATGACCTGTAACCTTAGTTCCCTATGCTGCTCCTTATATTTGCCAGTGATAATACAAAGGATCTACATTTTGGATGTTTGGGTTACCTAGGGGCTGATGCTACCATTGGACAGGTTTGGTGCATGGAAGTGTATGTTGATGTCTCTCATGTTGGAATGTGAAGGACTGATAACTCTAGGAGTTGATAGTTCATTGGTCAATGAAGGGTTGTTGACATCCATAGATGGCTATTATGGGTCTCCATGGCTCTCCGATATGATTTGAAGTTAGACGAAAGGATTTTGTGTCACTAGCATCATTTATTGATTCTCCATCAAGACATGAAGTGTTATAGAATGGCCTTGTAGACCCATTTCGATCCAAGACGATGTGTTCATGTTGGGTACTAGTGGTGTCAAGCAGATGGGGGTTGCTCACATAACTAATCTGTCCAGTGGTACTAAGGGAATTGGGAGGGAAGGTGAAGTTTCTTTGGCTTGGATTCATGATATATTGAGTAGGTACAGAAGAGGTTGTTCGCTTTTGTCGGATATGAGATCATATGGATCATTGATATTTAAAGAAAACAAATCTATAGTGATAGAATTTATTGGATTAAAAGTAGTATATATTGTAGTTTTTTAAATTCTGATGGTATGGATATTCTGATTGTTAGTAATGTAGTAATTGATTATGAGTGAATCTATATATTATTTTATATACGTGTTAACTATTTATGTATTATAGATTTTAGGTTGTTGACATCCATAGATGGCTATTATATGTCTCCACTTAAAGAGATGGTGCAAAAAACATTATGACAAAGAAACAATTTCCTTTAAATTACTTTTCTTGTTCATTCATACCTTCGGGAAAAATCCAAATGGGTAAATCTCAGATAGCAAAACATTATCCATATTCAGTTGGTTGTGCTCAAACTTCAATGAATGGTTGGGAGTGGCATAAATGGTCATTGAGGCCAAGGTCCTACCAAAAGTGCTCGTGTTAGGGGAACTAAGCTTGTTTATGTCCAATCTCCAAGAGGTTCAATTGGTATACTTTGATTATACGGGATGACCCTGGGGTGAGACTGATTTAGTAATGAATGTGGCATCATATTGTTTGGACTGTCCAAAAATGCTTCCGTACTCATATCAAATCCTTCAAAAAGACTTCACTACATTTGTTGATATTTTTGAAGAGTTTTAGCTTGCATTAGTCATGCGTATGCTCAAAATGCTAGTTTTTGAAGTTCAAAATTTTTTTTCCTTATCACATGGCAGTCACATTGATAAGTTTAGTTATTATGCCAAATTAATGCTTAGAGCGAAATTTTCATTTTTAGTCTGTGCTTGTATTATGACAAAGAAACATTTCTTTAAATTACTTTTATTGTTCATTCATACCTTCGGGGAAGAACAAGATGGGTAAATCTCAGATAGGAAAATCTTGTCCACAGTCAGTTGGTTGTGCTTGAACTTCAATCAATGGTTGAGAGTAGCATAAATAGTCATTGAGGCCATGGTCCTGCCGAAAGTGCTCGTGTTAGGGGAACTAAGGTTGTTCATATCCAATCTATTAGTACAAATTTAAATGGTTCTCAAATGCCTAATGTTAAGGAATGTTCTACAATAACACATATGATTAAGTTATGCAACCTTTGCAACAACAACGAGGTTGTGCAGCTTAACCCTGTTGATTAAAGATCGAGCACAACCAACTGATTGTGGATTGTGCTTTGTGTTCGGGGTTTTACCAACTGGTTCTTCCCTTGAAGGTATGAACGAACAAGAAAAGAAATTTATAGGAAAGTGTTTCTTTTGTAAGTATAAAAAGTTTTATTCCATGAATTTTTTTTTGAAATTTAACATTTAACCATTGATTGCTTTAGTTATATTCATGAATGAAATCATGCGTGCTATCGATATTATGTCATTGCTCTTGTGAAATTGGTCAAGCATTACGCCTATGTGTCAATTTGTGTCATTTATTATTCAGTCTTGATAATCTTTCCTTAGATACAAACTGCTATGATCTGCTGTCTAATATGCTATTTTGGCCCAAAAGCTGATTTAACCTCTAAGAGGTTCAGTTAGTATACTCTGATTATATGGGATGACCCCGGGGTGAGACTGCTTTAGCAGTGAATATGGAATCATATTGTTTGGATTGTCCAAAAATGCTTCCGTACTCATGTCAATTCTTCAAAAAGACTTTGCTATACGTGTTGATATTTTTGAAGAGTTTGAGCTTACATAAGTCATGCGTATGCTCAAAATGCTAGTTTTTTGAAGTTTAGAATTTTTTTTCTTATTAGTTGGAAATCAAATTGATAAGTCTAGTTATTATGCCAAATTAATCCTTAGAGTTAAATTTTCATAAAGTCTATACTTATTTTCTTTTTCATTCATACCTTCGGGGAAGAACCAAATGGGTAAATCTCGGATAGCAAACCATTATCCACAGTCAGTTGGCTGTGCTCGAACTTCAATCAATGGTTTGGAGTAGCGTAAATGGTCATAAAGTCCAAGGTCCAGCCGAAAGTGCTTGTATTATGGGAACTAAGGTTGTTTATGTCCAACCTATTATTGCAAATTCAAATGGTTTCAAATGCTTAATGTTAAGGAATCTTCTACAATGACACATAGGGTTCAGTTGCGCAATCTTGGCAACACCAATGAGGTTGCGCAGCTTAACCCTGTGTCTTCATGTATAAGTTCCATTGACATTATTTGAGAACAACATCTGTACTAACAACTTTGTATGAACAACCTTAGTTCCTGTAACACGAGCTCTTTCGATAGGAATCACCCGCAATTTTCATTTAGGCCACTCCCAACCATTTATTGAAGATTGAGCGCAAACAACTAATTGTGGACAATGCTTTTTGTTCGGGGATTTACCCATCTGGTTCTTTCCTTGAAGATATGAAAGAACAAGAAAAAAAAATTTAAAGGAAAGTGTATCTTTTGTCATAACATAAATATAAAATGTTTTATTCCATGACAAAAAATGGAAATTTAACTCTTAACCATTGATTGCTCTAGTTATATTTGTGAATGCAATCCTGCATGCTTACGTCTATGGGTCAATATGTTATGTCATTTATGATTCAGTCTTTTAATCTTTCCATAGATACAAACAGCTATGATCTGCTGTCTAATATGTTGTTTTGGCCCAAAAACCAATGAAACCTTTAAGAGGTTCAATTGGTTTACTCTGATTATATGGGATGACCCTAGGGTGATACTGATTTAACAATGAATGTGGCATCATATTGCTTGGATTGTAAAAAAATACTTCTCTACTTATGTCAAATCCTTCAAAAAGACTTCGCTACTAGTGTTGATATTTTTGAAGAGTTCGAGCTTACATAAGTCATGCATATGCTCAAAATGCTAGTCTTTTGAAGTTTAGAATTTTTTTCCTATAACTTGGCAGTCACATTGATAAGTCTAGTTAATATGACAAATGAATGCTTAGACTTAAATTTTCAATTTTAGTCTGTACTTACATTATGACAAAGAACCATTTTCCTTTTAAATTACTTTTCTTGTTCATTCATACCTTCGGGGAAGAACCGGATGGGTAAATCTTGCATAGAAAAACATTGTCCATAGTTAGTTGGTTGTGCTCGAACTTCAATCAATGGTTGGGAGTAGCGTAAATAGTCATTGAGGCCAAGGTCCGGACAAAAGTACTCGTGTTAGGAGAACTAATGTTGTTCATATCCAATATATTAGTGCAAATTCAAATGGTTCTGTTAGAACCCGTAACTTAACTTAAACTCCGAAAGTCTTTAATTGGTTTGATTTAACAAAGTTTGGGACCGAACATAAAATTTCTTTTAAGTTTAGTCCTTAAGCATAAAAGTGTGTGGGGTCAAGTGTGTGTGTCCAATTCCTATTGGTCCAAGTGTGTGAATTTGGTCTCTCTCTCTCTCTCTCTCTATATATATATATATATAACCTTGTGAGAATATTCTACAAGAGAGAGTTATACTTAGAAAAAAAGATGGGAGCAACCAAGCAAAGTATTCTCGGGTTGCTACAGTAACCTGAGAAAAGAAGTCATTTTTTTCGAGTTTTTGCCTAATTGATGATTCAAGCTTGCTATATTGGACCCTCTAAGTGGTGTGGAGGCGTTGGTCGATCAAGAAAACACTTAGTTTAGCGACTACGAAGAATTTGGGTGTAGTGAAAGATTGAAAGATATGTTAATTTTTAGCTTTGTTTATGTTAATTAAAGATTGTGAAGGTGTTAGGAGTGTGTTAAAATGAAGATAAAACATGAAAATAAGATTGGTTGTTAGTGGAATTACGGATTTTGAATTTGGGGTTGAATTGGGAACAAATTTGCATATGGTTATATATTCAATTATTGTCATGTATCTGTGGTTACTTGTCATGGAAATAGTCTTTATGGGGTGAAAGAAGTGTTACAAAACTATTTAAATGATTACATGGAAGTTAGCTTGAATTGGAGTCCCATCGAA
>JAOTQJ010067559.1:0-13387 GCA_025642045.1 Solanum sejunctum | reverse complement strand
TTACCCACACCCCATACAAAAAAATATATATTTACAAAAAATTCAAATATTAAAAATTTTAATTTTAAAAAATATTTAAATATTAAAAACTTTAATTTTACAAACAATTCAATTTTAAAATTTTAATATATTACTCCACATTGAGCCTTATCCACCCCCACTCCTAACCCCTACCTTTACCCTCACACCTCCCAAAAAGAGAATTTAAATATTTATTTTAAAAAAATATTTCAAATTATGAAATATTTATTTTAGTGTCAAAAACTAGATTTTTTTTGAATATTAATACTAGAAAAAAGAAAATAATTGTATTTTAATTTGAAAAATAATGGTTTATATATAAATGGATGTAGTAGGGGTAAAAATGACAATTCCAGCCATTTCTACTATTGAAATCTTCAAAAGAATAGTACTCACGCGCCCCCTTGTGCGTATGACACACATGTTTTATCATGTCAGCGCCTTGTGTTTACTTGACAAAAAATGGGCAAATTGGAGTACCTATTTGTGCACTTTAAAAGTTTGAGTTCCAATTTAAAATTTCGCTTCAAATTAAAGATACAATTTATGTATTGTGTCTTTTTAATTTGTTAGCAACATACATCTCATTACTTGTTTCTTCCCTCCTATAATTTTTTTTATTTTTTTCCTTTTGGTTTCAGAACTCTAATTAATTCATGGTAATTCAAACCATTAAGTTTTTTTGGCATAAAAAAAATGAAAAAAGTTATGGAAATAAAGATATACTAGTTAATTAGCTAACAAAGCTATTGTTTAAATTAATTACATTCGTAGCAAACATTTATATGTAATTATAGTTTGAATTTTGTATAATTCATGCGATTTATACAAATGTTGCACGCGATTATACAAAAGTTATATGTGAATTAAATTGTATAGTGAATTATATGAACACTGTGATTGTATATATAGCGACTTGTACAAACATTGTACACAAATTATACAGTAAAATATACAAATATTATATAAAAACTGTGAATTACACAAACGTATATAAATGCTACGTGAATTACACAAAAGTTGCTATAATTATAGCTATGAAATATAATTATCCAAATTATAATTATGGAGCAGAATTAAGATACTTTTAAATACGCCAAAATTCCTTAAAAAAAATTAAGATATGTCATTTGGTTCATGTGGGCTTTTCAGAGTGGTTTAACTTCTAAGCATATTCATAATTTTTACATTGTACGAAGATTCAAAATGTGGTTTGTATACAGCATCCAACGTTTGATGGAATTCAGGAAAGGACAATCCTTCAACGGATATGATATAGGCAGTCTACGAGTTTGGTAATAAGAATTATTTTTATTTTTTTTAAAGATTTTATTTTTATTTGAAAATCAACATTTGACACATATATTTAGAATTTAGAAAATATTCATAACCTTGTTTCACTTTTTCACTTTCAATAAATTCAAACGAAAATTATAATCAAATTGAACTACAAGTTTGATTTTTTTAAATAAATAAAAAAATATTTCATTTCTACGGCCAAATGCTACACTAATGCAAGCGCTTGAGTGTCCTTATGTGAACAATAAATGACTAAAACATATACATTAAACAAATAAATGATATATATTGAACTGAAAATTTGAAACATGAAAATCGCCTTTTTTTTTTGTCAACGTGGATACTCTATTTTTTTTTTTACCAATAGTCTATTTTTTTCTTCACACGCCTCTCAGCAAATCATAAATTAAAAAAAAAAATAGTTCATCTCTTAAAAAATATTTTTGAAACTTAATTTGTTTACACTTTTAAAAAGAACGAAACATTACTCTCTCTAATCGTGAATTGTTGAAATTTTTTTTCATAGTTCAAAATAAATAAATTTTTCATAGTTAAAGGGAATTATTAGGATTTTATTCCTTATTAACCTTTTCTTTTAATGAGGTTTTTAGCTGTTTTACATTTTATAGAAGAATATTTTGAAAATAATCATACGAGTAACAGTAAAAAAAAACAACCTATAATTTTTTATCCTTAAATATCAATTTGCTTAACATGAACGAGAGAGAGAGAGGAAGAGGGAGAGGGTATGAGGCATCAAAACGAAAAAGAAAATCAACTCCATCTTGATTTTATAAATAATAAGTAATTTAAAATAATTACTTACTGAGGACATGATCTTAAAATACGAAGGTATAAATTAAATGACACATATTAGGATAGAAGGTTAGTAAATAATATAGTGTGAGCTGCTGCACTAGTTGTTTGTAGGGATGACAATGGGGCGGGTAGGAGCGGGTTGAGCTCAACTCACAATTTTTTAAACCGCCCCGCATGGTGAATTTGAAAGGACCACAAAAAATATCCGAAAATATGCCTCGGAAGTGCCCAAAATTGTAATTTCCATATACCTCAAATTCGTGTGCAATATCAAAAATTCGACTTCATATTCTTGTTCAGGGGGTCAAATTGAGTAGGGAATGGGTCTAACTCCGATTTAAGAGTAACCGTAGCAAAATTTAAAAATCACAAAAATGCGATTTTCAGAGACGATCTGCTCCCTTGGCGCGACGCACCAAGGGCGCGCTACAATGTCTTTTGTGCACTATTTTTCTTGATCAGTCCAAGGCTTTTTGGTCTTGAGCCTAAGTGTTCTCATGCGTGGAAATGCCTATAATTAGCCTTATTTCACCCTCATATCATTCAAGACATTCCCAAATACACTCCCAAACACTTAGAAAATATTTCATCCCCTAAATTCTAGTCTCAAACTCATCTAGATTCTAAGGCTATCAATCGAGTTTCAAGTCTCCATCTCCAATCTTCATCAAGCTATTCTCCCAAGCTAAGGTATGTGGGTTTCTTTCATGGGTTCCTTTCACCCATGATACCCAAGCTCTCTTTTACTCAAAATTGCACGATTTAAAGTTGATTTATCCATAAGTCTTATCTATTATGAATTTTACTGCATACTATGTTGGAGTTTATGAAATTGTGACTGTTTTAGCATGTTTTGAACTATGAAACCAAGATCTATTGAGGGATTTGATGAAAGATTTTGATCTATATTGCTTGAGGGTGTTACCAAGTATCTATTATTGGTTTTATATTGAATTTTATAGCATGATTTCACTCTTGATTTGCATGATTTTACATTAGAACTATACACCTGTCAATTATTTGATAAAGTGTTCGGATTATGATTTCTTAAGGAATTGAAGGTCCAATGCATGTCCTATGAGTTGAATGACTTTATGATGATGCAAAAAAATATATGTATATGATGATGATGAAAGGAATGTATGTATATGACATTTATCTCTATAGTGTTGGGGATGACCAAACCTCACTCGGGAGGTTGTAGGCCCAGATAACCTTGTTGAGGGGTTTGTACCTCGATCCCCTAGCTCAGGAGGTGGCAAGCCCGTGAAACCTTGTCAAGGGGTTTATACCTTGATAACCTTGTTGGAGGATTCGTACCTCATCGACCTTGTTGGGGGATTTGTACCTCATCAACCTCATGAAGGAGTTTGTACCTCATGTGCCTCTCCAAGGAGGTGGTACGCCTTGGATTGCACTAATAGTGGTCACTCCTTACACTTGAAATATGTTCTACCTATAAGCATGATTTTACTTCAAGCATCATTCATACATATCATATTGCTATAAACTTATTCATTGTCGATGTTATGTATTTTGTTTATGGTGCTTATCACTTGTTGTATTGCATCCTACATACTTAGTATATTCAAACGTACTAACGCATACTCTATACCTACATGATGTCACCATGTAGGAACCAGAGCACCGCTTGATTATCCTCCTCCGACATCTCTCAGTCTCTTTGGTGAGTCCTCTATTTCGGGGATGATGCTTATGATCTCCTATGATATTCTAAGACTATCTTTCTTTTCTATATATGTTGACTATGAGGGTGAGCCTGGTAGCTTGTCTTGGCCCTGCTAAGTATCTAAGTTTTGGAGGTATTGTTGGATATGTTTTTATTATGTTTTTGAGCTTTGACTCTCTCTTGACTCTCGTTGATTATGATATGAATGTTGCCCTTAGCCCTTTGTCCCTATTTACTATCTCTTGTTTTATTTTATTGCTTCCACAACCAAGGATGTGGAATGATATATTAAGAGGCTTGCTTGGGGTTCCATCGAGTTTTCCATGCGTCGTGTCACATCTAGGCCCTAGGTTTGGGTCATGACAAACTTGGTATCAGAGCACTAGGTAGTTAGATCCTCTGAGTCCATCACACCACGTCGATTAGAGTCTTATTCATGGGTGACTTGTGCACCACAACTATGAGTAGAAGGCTATGAGGCATTTTAGAAAATGTTTTCCTTCTTCATGTCCTAAGTCATGCTATAGAGTTGAAGTAGGGTTATTTCCCCCTTACCAATTGTTTTTTGCTATGCTAGGTCATGCCTAACACAAGAGAGAGAAGAGCCCGCACACTCAAGAAGCAACCGGGTAATGAAGATCCCTGGGATGCTCTCACTTTGCCTACACAAGTTGTGGCTAACCAAGCCAACCAAGGGCTCCAAGCCCCTTATGCTCTTATATTGTCTTCTCAGGTGAGAGACTTCATGAGAATGAATCCCCCGAAATTCTATGGGTCAAAGGTAGATGAAGACCCTCAAGAGTTCATTGATGAGGTCTACAAGGTATTGCCTATAATGAGTGTGAGATCGAAAGATAAGATGAAGTTGGCGGCCTACCAACTCAAAGGGGTGGCCCAAATATGGTTTACTCAATAGAAGGAGGATGAGGGAGTCAACAATATGGTGTTTTGGGAGGAGTTCAAGGTCGCCTTTCTTAATCGATTCTTCTCTCTTGAGTTTAGGGAAGTCAAATTGGTGGAGTTTATGAATTTGAGACAAGGGTCTATAAGTGCATGGGAGTATGCCCTCAAGTTTACTCAACTCTCTAAGTATGCTCCCTACTTGGTGGTGGACCCAATATCTAGGATGAACAAATTTGTGATGGATGTTTCCAACTTGGTAAGTGAGGAATATCAGTCCGCTATGTTAATTAGTAAAATGGACTTGTCCCATTTGATGACCCATGCTAAGCAAATGGAAGAGGAGAAGTTAAGGAAGAGGAGGAGTCATAAGTCCAAGAGGACCCATTTTGATGGTAAGTTCCAAAAGGGTGATCGGTTCCATCAAGGCCAAGGGTTTTCTCATGTATCTAATAAGAGGGTAACCAATGATTTTCCAAGGGCCCAAGGTGCTAATGCGATTCCTTTGGGGAGAGGTGGCCGATAAGATGGTATTCCTAGGCACAATCGGTTTTATGCTTTGCATGGAAAGCAAGAGGTTGATGAGGTGACCGATATCGTTACTGGTATGTTAAAGTCTTTGATTTTGATGTGTATGGTTTGGTTGATCCGAGTGCCACTCTTTCTTTTGTTACCCCCTTTATTTCCAAAATGTTTCATGTTGAGCCGAAATTATTGTGTGAGCCATATAAGGTGTCTACTCCTATTGGTGCATCTATTGTTGCTAGAAACATTTATAGGAATTGTCCCATTTGCATCTTGCTTAAAATATTACCTTGTGATCCTGTTGAGTTAGACATGGTTGATTTTGATATTACTTTTGGGATGGATTGGTTGCATGCATACTATGCCTCTATTGATTGTAGAACCTGTAGGGTCAAATTTCAATTCCCAAATAAACCCATCCTTGAGTAGGAGAGTCATGAAGTGGTGGTCAAGGGTAGATTCATCTCTTGCATTAAAGTCCATAAGTTGATTTCTAAGGGGTGTCTTTACCATCTTGGGAGGGTTAGGGATATGGAGTCTAAAGTCTTTCCCATGGAATCGACTCAAGTTGTAAATGAGTTTCTTCATGTCTTTCCAACCGACTTCCCTAGTGTTCCTCGCAAAAGTTGGTATAGACCTCCTCCCCCATACCCACCCTATTTCTATTCCCCCATACCTGAAAGTTGCCGCAGAGTTAAAGGACGAAACGACCCCAAAAAGTACCCAAAAATGTGCCTCAAAATGCCTGGAATTTTAATTTTGATATATCTAAAAATTCATTCGTTATTTCAAAAGTCTAACTTCATATTCATGATCGGGGGGTCAAAATTAGGTGAAGAGGGTCTAACCCCGATTTAAGAGCGAAAGATTAGCAATTATAAGTTTTTAAGTGATGATTTCCAGTAAGCTGTATGCGATGCTTCCGCAACGTGCCTTGGGTGTGCTTTAGTAGAAATCCCTCTACGTGTCCTCTCTACAAGGCAGAGATGTGTTTTTTTCTCCTGGCAGTTTTCTTGTACGGCCCAAAATACTCTAAGTGTTGGGCTCAAGTTTTCCTAAAGGTGTTTTTATCTATACTTAGTCAAATTTTACCCCTATATCTTCCTAAACATTCCCCAGTACTCCCCAAAATACTTAGCCACATTTTCACTCTAAAATTCAAGACTCGAAGCCCTCATCCGGATTTAAAGATTTTCTTCAAGCTTCAAGTCTCCATTGTCAACCTTTACTTACAACCTCTCCAAAACTAAGGTATATGGTATTGAAACATTTAGTCCTTCCACCCATGGTGCCTAAGCCTCCTTTTTACCAATATTGCATGATTTAAAGTTAATTTTACATGTGGGTATTGTATATTAAGAAATGTATTGTACATTAATTTTAGTTCATGAAAGTATAATTGTTTTAGCATGTTTTGAGCTCTAAATCGTGGATCTAATATTAGATTTGATAAGGGGTTTTGATGTGAATGTCTTGGGGTGTTGCAAATTATTGATTGATGGTTTCACAATAGGTTTTCTTGCATGATTTCATCTCTAAATTGCATGATCTTTTACCCCTATTACACACCCCAAGGTGTTTGATAAAGTGTCCGATTATGGTTTCTTGAGGCATTGAAGGTCTAAAGCATGAGATATGATATGAATGATATTATGATGATGAAATAGCTTATATATATATATATATATGTTCTATATAATGTGTTGCATCAGACCATGCCCGGTCTGGGGGTATAGGAGCTCGGATAACCACATGAGGGGTATGTAACTTGCCACCAAGGTGTCCAGGTGTGAATGACATCAACCATGTGAGGGGTATGTACCTTGCCACTAAGGGGTCCAAGTGTGAATGGTAACAACTATATGAGAGGTATGTACCTTGCCACTAAGGTGTCCAGGTGTGAATGACATCAACCATATGAGGGATATGTACCTTGCCACCAGGGTGTCCAGGTGTGAATGGCATCTCCCAAACATAGTTAGGATCCTAGCTTGGTCTCTTCTACACATATGATATCTTATATGAGCATGAGTTATTGAAAGCATATTTTACTTATGCATTAATCATACATACTATATTGTTATACTATGCCTACTGTCAAATGTATACATTTTGAATATGATGTCTATCTATTGTTGCACTGCACCCCACATACTTAGTACTTTCAAACATACTAATGCATACTCTTGTCGATAAGATATCAACATGTAGGGACCGATGCTCAAATTGATCACCCTCATCCTCCACGTGGCTAGATGGTGCTATTCCAAGCTTGTTGGTGAGTCCTCCAAATCGGGGATCTTAGTCTATGATTGCTATTATCTATGTATTGAGACACTTTCATATGTACTATTTTGACTATGAGGGTGAACCCGGTTACTTTGTCTTGGCCCCCGCACTATCTAATTATTAGAGGGGTTTGTTAGATAAGTTATGTATATATGTTATGAGATATGGCTCCTTGACCCTTATTGATGTTGTTTTGCAGGCTATCCCTTAGCCTTTTTGCCCCTTAATCTTAGTTGAGGTCTTTTACATGCTTTCGCGACCAATGATGTGTAATGATAAGTTGAGAGGCTTGATTAGGGTTCCTTTGGATTCTCCATTCATCATGTCACGTCTAGGCCATAGGCTTAGATCGTGACAAATATGATATCAGAGCACTAGGTTGATAGATCCTTGGAGTCCAACACACTACATCGATTAGAGTCCTATTCATGGTTGTGAAGCACGTCATGATTATGAATAGGAGGCTATGAGACACTTTTGGAAATGTTTCCCTTCTTCATATTCTATGTCATGCTATAGAGTTGTAGTGAGTTTTCCTATGTTAGACTATGCCAAACACTAGAGGAAGATGAGCCCAAACTCTGGAGGAGCAACCTAAAAATGGTGAGCTCTGAGATGCTCTTACTATGCTTGCCCAACTGGTGGCCAACCAAGTCTAACAAGGGGCCCAAGCCCCTCATGCTAATACCCCGGGAGCTAGGATAAGAGAATTTATGAGGATGAATCCTCTAGTTTTTCATGCGTTGAAGGTGGATAAAGACCCACAAGAGTTCATTGATAAGGCCTAGAAAATCTTGTCTATATGAGAAGGCGAAGTTGGCGGCGTACCAACTCAAAGTGGTGGCCCAAATTTGGTTTGATCAATAGAAGGGTGAGATAATGGCTATGTGGTGCTTTGGGAGGAATTCAAATTGGACTTCTTTAATTGATTCTTCCCTCTAGAGCTTAGGAAAGGAAAGTTGGTTGAGTTTATGAACTTGAAGCAAGGCGCTATGAGTGTGAGAGAGTATTCCCTCAAATTTAATCAACTTTCAAAGTATGCTCCTCACTTGGTGGCCGATCCTAGGTCAAGGATGAATAAGTTTGTTATAGGAGTTTTCGACTTGGTAAGTGAAGAATGTCGGTTCGCCTTACTTATTAGTGATATGGATTTATCTCGGTTAATGACCTATGCTGAGCAAATGAAACAGGAGAAATTGAGAAAGAGGAGGGGCTATGAGGACCAGAGGGCCTGTCTTGAGAGTATGTTCCAAAAGGGTGCTAGAATTCACCAAGGACAAGGGCCTCCTCATTTTACTAATAGGGGGTTTGCCAATGACTTTCCGAGGCCTCAAGGTGTTGGTGGAATGTCTCCTAATGATGTGTGTCTTAGATGTGGAAGAAATCATAGAGGCCCATGTTTGAGGGGTTCTAATGCATGCTATGAATGTGGAGAGCTTGGTCATAAGAAGATAGATTGTCCGAGAAACCATGGAAAGGTCCGGGGTGCTAATGCAGTCCTATTGGGGAGAGGTGGTCCTCAAGGTTGTGCCCTAAGGCACAATCGATTTTATGCTATACATGGAAGGCAAGGGGTTGGTGAGGTCCTCGATGTTGTTACCGGTATGTTAAAAATATTTGACTTTGATGTGTATGCTTTGATTGATCCAGGTTCCACTCTTTCCTTTGTTATTCCTCTTGTTGCTAAAACGTTTCATGTTGTTCCCAATTTGTTGCATAAGTTATATAAAGTGGCTACTCCTATTGGTGTCTCCATTGTTGCTAGGAAAGTTTATAAGAGTTGTCCCTATTTGCATTTTCAATAAGTTGTTGCCTTGTGATCTTGTTGAATTAGACATGGTAGACTTTGACGTTATTATTGGAATGGATTGGTTGCATGCATACTATGCGTCTATTGATTATAGAACCCGTAGGGTCAATTTTCAATTTCTAAAGAAACCTATCCTTGAGTGGGAAAGTCAAGATGTGGTAGTAAAGGGTAGATTCATTTCATACATTAAAGCTCATAAGTTGATTTCTATAGGGTGTTTGTATCATCATATGAGGGTTAAAGATGTGGAGTCGAAGGTCCCTTCCATTGAGTCGGTCTCATTATAAACGAGTTTCTTAATGTCTTCCAAAATGACCTCAGTGTCCCTCTTGAAAGGAAGATAGACTTTAGCATAGATCTTCTTCCCGATGCTCAACCCATCTCCATTCCACCTTATCATATAGCCCTGATGGAGTTGAAGGAGTTAAAAGAGAAATCGAAAGAATTATTGGAAAAGGGATTTATTATAGCTAGTCAATCACCTTAGGGTGCTCCAATGTTGTTTGTGAAAAAGAAGAATGGGTCACTTAGAATATGCATTGATTACTGACAACTCAATAGGGTCACTATAATGAATAGATATCCTCTTCCAAGAATTGATAATTTGTTTGACCAATTGTAAGAGGATAGCTTCTTCTCTAAGATTAACCATCGGTCCGGGTATCATCCAGTAAGGGTGAGGGAGTGTGATATTGCCAAGATGGCCTTCTAGACTAGATACGAGCATTATGAATTTGTGGTGATGTCCTTTGGGTTGACTAATACACCGACCATCTTCATGGATCTAATGAATAGGGTCTTCAAACCCTATCTTGATTCCTTTTTTGTGGTTTTCATTGATGCTATATTGATCTATTCACATAGTAGGGAGGAGCATATGGGCCATTTGAGGGTTTTGTTGCAAAGATTAAGGGAGGAGAGATTGTATGCTAAATATAACAATTGCGAATTGTGGTTGAAGGAGGTTGCATTATTGGGTCATGTTATGTCGGTGGATAGCATTAGAGTGGATCCCAAGCAGGCCGATGTGATTAGGAATTGGCCTAGACCATTGACCCCATTAGATATTAGGAATTTCTTGGGACTTATAGGTTACTATCAAAGGTTTGTCAATGGGTTCTCCTCCATTGCTTCCCCTATGACAAAATTGACTCAAAAGAGGGTCAAGTTTGAGTTGACCGATGAATGTGAGAAAAGCTTCCAAACATTGAAAGATAGACTTGTATCTACTCCTATATTGTCACTACCAGATGGGCTTGAGGGTATTTTGTGTATTGTGATACATGTAGAGTTGGTTTGGATTGTGTGCTAATGTAAAATGGTAAGGTCATAGCCTAAGCTTTTAGATAACTCAAAGTGCATGAAAGGAACTACCTTACCCATAATCTTGAATTAGCCGTCGTGGTGTTTGCATTACAGATTTGGCATCATTGTTTGTATAGGGTGTATGTTAATGTCTTCACAGATCATAAAAGCTTTCAATATGTCTTTACACAAAAAGATCTCAACTTGATACAACGAACAAAGATTATGATATGACTGTGCATTATCATCCAGGTAAGGCAAATGTTGTGGCGGATGCTTTGATTCAGGTGTCTATGGGTAGCCTAGCTCATATGGATGGTGGTGATATAGAGATGGCTAGGGAGGTGCATAGATTGGCTAGATTGGGGGTTAGGTTGGAAGAAATGGGTAATGGTGTAGTTGTCGTTGATGGTTCTAAATCCTCCGTGGTTGATGGGGTGATAGGAAAACAAGATCTAGACTCCTCCTTGCTTCTATTGAAGGCCTTGGTGAAAGAAAGCAAAATAGAGATTTTCTCTCAAGGGGGAGATAGGGCCCTTAGATACCAAGGTAGGTTATGTGTACCATGTGTTGATGGTTTGAGGGAGAGAATTCTTGATGAAGCCCATTTCTCTTATTCTATCCACCCCGACTCCACCAAAATGTATAGAGACTTGAAGGATGTGTATTGGTAGGGAGGCATGAAGAGGGACATTGCTAAATTTTTTTCTGGTTGCCATAGTTGCCAACAAGTCAAGGCCGAACATCAAAGGTCGGGTGGCCTAATCCAAGACGTAGAGATTCCTACTTGGAAATGGGAGGTAACTAATATGGATTTTATAGCTGGGTTGCCTAAGACTAGGAAAGGTTTTGATTCTATATGGGTGGTGGTTCATAGGATGAAAAAGTCGGCTCACTTTTTACCGGTTAAGACTACATATGGGGCTGAAGAGTATGCAAGGTTGTACATCCATGAGTTATGAGGTTATATGGGGTTCCTTTATCCATCATATCAAACCAGGGTGCACAATTTACTTCACACTTTTGGAGGTCTTTTCAAAGGGGTTTGGTATCAAAGTTCATCTTAGTATGACTTTCCACCCTTAAACGGATGGCCAAGCTAAAAGGATAATTCAAACACTTTAGGATATGCTTAGGACTTGTATCTTGGAGCTTAAAGGTAGTTGGGATGACCATCTTCTATTGATTGAGTTTGCCTATAATAATAGCTATCACTCTAGCATCGGTATGACTCCTTTTGAGGCTCTTTATGGGAGACGTTATAGATCACTAGTGGGTTGGTTTGAGGTTGGAGAGGTGGATTTATTGGGTTCAAATATTGTTATGGATGCTCTTGAGAAGGTTAGGATGATTAGAAAAAGGTTGAGGACAACCCAAAGTCGACAAAAATCTTATGCCGATATAAGAAGAAGAGACCTAGAATTCCAAGTGGATGATTGGGTCTATTTGAAAGTTTCACAAATAAAAGGTGTGGTCTATTTTGGTAAAAAGGGGAAGTTGAATCCAAGGTATATTGGTCTTTATGAGGTGATAGAGAGGATTGGCAAGGTAGCTTATGAGTTGAAGTTGCATAGTGAAATGAATTTGGTTCATCCGATATTCCATGTTTCTATGTTGAGAAAGTATGTTGGTGATCCTAATTCCATTGTGCCTCTTAATGTTGTGGGTGTGTTTGAGGATAACTTAACCTATGAGGAGGTTCCAATCCAGAACTTAGATAGGAAGGTAAGAAGATTGAGGAACAAAGAGGTGGCATCCATTAAGGTCCTTTGGAGGAACCAACTAGTCGAAAGTGCTACTTGGAAGGCCGAGGTGGATATGCAAAAGTGGTATCCTTATCTTTTATACTCCACTCAAGCCTAAGGTACTAACCCTAAGTCCCATATGTGATTTTAAGTCTTACTTTTCAGCCCCTATGTCATTCATATGCATTCATATTTAAGTTCATAAACTTATGATGATTTTACACTTATGTTGAAATTTTGAAAATGGTGTTTTACATATTAAGTTGCATTCTTGTTAGGGCTGATTTGTTCATGATCACTCTTGTCTTATACGTCTCTTTTACATTCGAGGATGAATATTCTCAAGCGGGAGATATTGAAACAACCCCAAAGAGTGCCCAAAAACGTGCCTAGGAATGCCCAAAATTTTAATTTTCATATATTAAAAATCCATTCATTATTTCAGAAATCTAACTTCATATTTGTAATCGAGTGGTCGAATTAGGTGAAAAAAGGTCTAATTCCGATTTAAGAGCGAAAGATTAGCAATTATAAATTTTTAAGTGATGATTAGTGAGTTGTTCGCAATGCTTCCGCGATGCGCCTTGGGCGCACTTTAGTACAAGTTCCTTTTCGCATCCTCTCCGTGATGCGAAGATGTGTTTTTTTCGCCTAACAGTTTTCTTGTGTAGCCTAAAATACTCTAAGTGTTGGGCCCAAGTTTCTCCAACTGTGTTTTTATCTATACTTAGTCAAATTTCACCCATATATTATCCTAAACATTCCCCAATACACCCCAAAATACTTAGCCATATTTTCACTCCAAAATTCAAGACTTAAAATCCTCATCCGAATTTAAGGAGTTTCTTCAAGCTTCAAGTCTCTATTGTCAATCTTTACCAAGAACTTCTCCAAAGCTAAGGTGTGTTGTCACGACCCAACCCAGGGGCCGTGAATGGTGCCGATAGGACACCGCGATAACCACTTATACTGAATCTTTACTTA
>JAOTQJ010067548.1:0-13387 GCA_025642045.1 Solanum sejunctum | reverse complement strand
AACATACTAATGCATACTCTTACCTACATGATATCCCCATGTAGGAACCGGTGCCCAAGTTGATCCTCCTCTTCCTCCATATGGTCAGACGGTGTTATTCTAAGCTTGTTGGTGAGTCCTCCATCTCGGGGACCTCAGTTTATGTTTTCCTCTTGTATATATATTAGGACACTTTCTTATGTTCTATTTGACTATGAAGGTAAACCCAGTTACTTTTTCTTAGCCTCTGCTCTAACTATGTATTTTAGAAGTGTTTGTTGGACAAGTTCTGAATTTATGATATGAGCCATGACTCCTTGTCTTGTAATGTTATTGTTTTGGCAAGTTTTCCCTTAGCCCCAATATGCCATCCTATTCTATATGTCTTTTATATGCTTTTGCAACCAAAGATGTGTAATGACAAGAGACTTGTTTGGGATACCTCCGGGTTTCTCATTCATTGTGTCAAAAGACCCTAGGCTTGGGTCATGACAAATTTTGTATCAGAGCACTACATTGATAGATCCTCAAAGTCCAAAATACCACATCGATTAGAGTCCTATTCATGGTTGTGAAGTGCACCATGACTATGAATAGGGGGATAAGAGATATTTTAGGAAATGCTTCTCTTCTTTATATTCTAAGTCGTTATATAGAGTTGTGATAAGTTTTTCCCATTAGTGATTTGTTCTTTGCTATGCCAGATTATGTCGAATACCATAGTAAGATGGGCCCAAACTCCTGAGGAGCAACTTACCAATGAAGAGCTTTGAGATGCTCTTACTATGCTTGCCCAAGTAGTGGTCAACCAAGTCCAACAAGGGCATCAAGCCCCTCATGCTAATACCCGGGGAGCAAGGGTAAGAGACTTTATGAGGATGAATCCTCTAGTTTTCCATGGGTCAAAAATGGATGAAGATCCACAAGTGTTTTTTAATGAGGTATATAAAATCTTATCTATCATGGGTGTTGGGCCAAATTAGAAGGCAGAGTTGATGATTTACTAACTCAAGGGGGTGGCCTAAATTTAGTTTGATCAATTGAAGGGTGAGAAGGCTAATGGTTATGTGGTGCTTTGGAAGGAATTCAAATTGTCCTTTCTTAATCAGTTCTTCCCTCTTGAGCTAACGGAAGCAAACTTGGTTGAGTTTATGAACTTCAAAAAGATGGTATTAGTGTGTGAGAGTATGAACTCAAATTTAATCAACTTTCAAAGTATGCTCCTTACTTGGTGGCATATCCTAGGTCAAGGATGAATAAATTTGTTATGGGGGTCTCCAATTTGATAAGTGGAGAGTGTCAGTCTGCCTTGCTCATAAGTGATATGGACTTGTCTCGGTTGATGACATATGCCAAGAAAATGGAAGAAAAAAATTTAACAAAGAGAAGGGGGCATGCAGCAAAGAGAGCTGGTATTGGGGGAAAGTTCCATAGGGGTGGTTGATTCCATCAAGGCCAAGGGCCTCCTCATGCTACAAATTTGGGGTTTGCTAATGACTTCCCTAGGCCTCAAGGTATTGATGGTGTGGCTCTCATTAATGCATGTACTACATGTGGGAAGAGTCATAAGGGACCATGTATGAGGGGTTCTAATGCATGTTTTGAATATGGGGAGCTTGGTCACAAAAGGATAGATTGTCCAACAAACTGTGGCAAGGTTCGGGATGCAAATACGATTCCATTGGGTAGAGGTGGTCCTCAAGGTGGTGCCTTAAAGCACAGTCAATTATATGCTCTACATGGGAGGCAAGGGGTTAGTGAATTCCCCGATGTTGTTACTGGTATATTGAAAATCTTTGATCTTGATGAAAATATTTTGATTAATTAGGGTTCTACCCTTTCCTTTGTTACCCCTTTTATTGCTAAAAAGTTCCATGTTGAGTTGGAGTTGTTTCATGAGTTAAATGAGGTGTGTACTCCTATTGGTGCATCTATTGCTACTAGCAGGGTTTATAGAGATTATCGAATTTGCATCTTGCATAAATCCTACCTTGCGATCTTGTTGAATTAGATATGGTTGATTTTGGTATTATTCTTGGGATTGATTGGTTGCATGCATAATATGCTTCTATTTATTGTAGAACCCATAGGGTCAAGTTTTAATTCCCAAATGAACTTATCCTTGAATGGGAAAATCATGATGTGGTAGTGAGGGGTAGGTTCATCTTATGCATTAAAGCCCGTAGGTTGATTTCCAAGGGGTGTTTGTATCATCTTGTGAGAGTCAAAGATGTGGAGTCCAAAGTCCCTTCCATTGAGTCGATTTCAATTGTAAATGAGTTTCTTGATGTCTTCCTAATTGACCTTTTTGGTGATTCTCCCAAAAGGGAGATAGATTTTTGCATAGATCTCCTTCTTGACACCTAACCTATCTCCATTCCCCCTTACCATATGGCCTCAGCAGAGTTAAAGGAGTTAAAACAGCAATTGAAAGATTTGTTGGAGAAGGGATTTATTAAACCAAGCCAATCACCTTGGGGTGTACCGGTGTTGTTTGTAAAGAAGAAAGATAAGTCAATTAGAATGTGCATTTTCTATCGGCAACTCAATAGGGTCACCACAAAGAATAGATATCCTCTTCCAAGGATTGATGACTTGTTTGACCAATTACAAAGGGCTAGCTTTTTCTCTAAGATTGATCTTCGGTTCGGGTACCATGAAGTAAGGGTGAGGGAGTGTGATATTCCCAAGACAGCCTTTCGGACTAGATATGGGCATTATAAATTTGTGGTGATGTCCTCTAGGTTGACTAATGCACTAGCTAACTTCATTGATCTAATGAATAGGGTCTTCAAACCCTCCTTGATTCCTTTTTGGTGGTCTTCATTGATGATATTTTGATTTATTCACATAGTAGAGAAGAGTATATGGGTCATTTGAGGACTGTGTTGCAAAGATTGAGGGAGGAGAGATTGTATGCTAAATATGAATAGTATGAATTTTAGTTGAAGGAGGTTACATTCTGGGGTCATGTGGTGTCAGGGGACGGTATAAAAGTGGATACTAAGAAAACTGATGTGATTAGGAATTGGCCTAGACCATTGACTCCATCAGATATTAGGAGTTTCTTGGGCATTGTGGATTACTATAGAAGATTTTTGAATGGGTTCTCCTCCATTGCCTCCCCTACAAAAAAACTGACTCAAAAGAAGGTGAAGTTTATATGGGTCAGTGAATGTTAGAAAGGTTTCCAAACACTAAAAGAGAGACTTGTGTCCGCTCTTCTGTTGTCACTAGTAGAAGGGATTGAGGGTCTTGTGATGCATCTAGAGTTGGTTTGGGTTGCGTGATAATTCAAAATGGTAAGGTCATAATCTATGATTCTAGACAACTCAAGGTGCATGAAAAGAACTACCCTACCCATGATCTTGAATTGCTGCTGTGGTGTTTTCATTAAAGATTTAGCATCATTATTTGTATGGGGTGCATGTTGATATCTTTATAAATCATAAGAGTCTTCAATATATTTTCACTCAAAAAGATCTTAACTTGAGACAAAAGAGGTGGCCAAAACTCCTTAAGGACTATGACATGAGTATGCATTACTATTTGGGTAAGGCAAATATAGTGGCGGATGCTTTGAGTTGGGTGTCTATGGGTAGCGTACCTCATGGGGATATTGGTGATAGGGAGATGGCTAGAGAGGTGCATATATTGCCTAGATTGGACGTAAGGTTATGGTAGTGGTGTGGTTGTAGTTGATGGTTCTAAATCTTCTTTGATTGATAAGGTGATAGCAAAACAAGACCTAGACTCCTCCTTGCTTGAATTGAAGGCCTTGGTGAAAGAGGTAAAAATAGAGTTTTTTCTTCCAAGGTGAAGATGGGACTCTTAGATGTCAAGGTAGGTTGTTTGTGCCATGTGTTGATGGTTTGAGGGAGAGAATTATTGATGAAGCCCATAATTCCTTTTATTCTATCCACCCTGGTTCCACCAAAATGTATAGAGACTTAAGGGATATATATTGGTGGGGAGGCATGAAGAGAGATATTGCTAAATTTATTTGCTTTTGCCATAGTCATCAACAAGTAAAAGTCGAATATCAAAGTTCGAGTGGCGTCACCCAAGCCATGGAGATTCCTACTTGGAAGTGGGAGGTGATCAACGTGGACTTTGTGGTTGGGTTGCCCAAAACTATGAAAGGCTTTGATTCTATATGGGTAGTGGTTGATAGGATGACAAAAGTCACCTTCTACCGATTAAAACTACATATGGGGCTAAAGAGTATGCAAGGTCATACATCCATGAGTTAGTGAGGTTGCATGGGGTTCCTTTATCCATTATATCGGATTATGGTGTACAATTTACTTCACAGTTTTGGAAATCATTTCAAAGGGATCCTGGTACCAAAGTTCACTTTAGTATGACCTTCCATCCTCAATTAGATGGCCAAGCCGAAAGGAAGATTCAAATGCTTGAGGATATTCTTAGAGCTTGTGTCTTCGAGCTTAAAGGTAGTTGGGATGATCATCTTCCATAAATTGAGTTTTCCTACAACAATAGCTATCACTCTAGCATCGGTATGGCTCCTTTTGTGGCTCTTTATGAAAGGCATTATAGATCATTAGTGGGTTGATTTAAGGTTGAAAAGGTGGCTTTATTAGGGTCGTATCTAGTTATAGATGCTTTTTAGAAGGTTAAGATGATTAGGGAAAGGTTGAGTACAACCCAAAGTCATCAAAAATCCTATGTCGATGTAAGAAAAAGAGACCTAGAATTTCAAGTGGGTGATTGGGTTTATTTGAAGGTTTCTCCAATGAAAGGTGTACTTCATTTTGGTAAAAAAAGGAAGTTGAGTCCAATGTATGTTAGTCCTTATGAGGTGATTAAGAGCATTGGAAAGGTAGCTTATGAGTTGAAGTTGCCTAGTGAAATGAATTTGCTCCATCCGGTGTTTTATGACTCTATGTTGAGAAAATATGTTAGTGGTCCTAATACCATTGTGCCTCTTGATGATATGAGTGTTGTTGTGGATAACTTAACTTATGAGGAGCCTTCAGGTCAAATCTTGGATAAGCAAGTAAAGAGATTGAGGAACAAAGGAGTGGCATCCGTTAAGGTCCTTTGGAAGAACCAACAAGTCGAAAGTGCTAGTTGGGAGGCTGAAGCGGATTTTCCACTCTACTAAAGGCTAAGGTACTAATCCTAAATCTCATATCTTATTTCAAGTTCTATATTTCATCCCCTATGTCAGTCAAATGCATTCATATTTAAGTTGGTAAACTTATGATGATTTTACACTTATGTTGAGGATTACAAAATTGTGTTTTACATGTTATGTTTCATTCTCGTTGGGGTTGATTTGCTCATGATCACTCTTGTCTTGCATGTCTTGTTTGCATTCATGGACGAATGTTCCAAGGGTGAGATATTGAAACAACCCTAAAAAGAGCCCAAAAATGTGCCTCTGAATGCCTGGAATATCAATTTCTATATATCTAAAAATCTGTTTGTTATTTTGAAAATCCAACTTTATATTTGTGATTAGGAGGTCAAAATTAAGTGAAAAGGATCTAACCTCGATTTAAGAGCGAAAGAATAGCAATTATAAATATTTAAGTGACGATTTCAAGTGAGTTGTTCTCGATGCTTCCGCGATGCGCCTTGGGTGCACTTTAGTACAAAATCTGCTCTGCGACTCGGAGATATGTATTTGCCTGGCAGTATTTTTCAAGTGCGGTCCAAAATATTCCTAGTGGTTGGACCAAGTTTCTCAAACGTGTTTTCATCTATACTGAGTCAAATTTCACCCTTATATTATCCTAAACATTTCCCAATACTCCCTAATACACTTAGCCATATTCACTCCAAATTGCAAGACTCAAAACCCTCATCCGGATTTAAGGATTCTCTTCAATCTTCAAGTCTCTGCTGTCAACCTTCACCAAAACTTCTCCAAAGCAAGGGTATGTGGTGTTCAACAATTGGTTCCTTTCAACCATGGTGTCTAAGTCTGCTTTTTACTAATGTTGCATGATTTAAAGTTGATTTTACATGTGGGTCTTGTATATTAAGAAATTTACTGAACATTGATTTTAGTTCATGAAAGTATGGTTGATTTAGCATGTTTTGAACTCTAAATCTTGGATCTATTGTTAGATTTGATGAGGGGTTTTAATGTGAATGTCTTAGGAATGTTGCAAGGTGTGGATTCATGATTTTACTACAAATTTTCTTACATGATTTCATCTCTAAATTTCATGGTCTCTTACCCCCATTACACACCCCCAAGGTGCTTGATAAAATGTCCGACTAGGGTTTCTTAAGGAATTGTAGGTCCAAAGCATGAGATATGATATAAATGAAGTTATTATGATGAGAGTAGCTTATTCATATGATACATCCTATATAAAGTGCAAAACTCGACCATGCTCGGGGGGAGAAGGGGGGAAGGAGAGTCTAGTGCCTGCATAACCTAGATAAGGTTTAGTACTCATCCACCTATGTGATGGAGTGGCAACATCATTAACATAAATAAGGGTTAGTACTCATCAACCTAGATGAGGGTTAGTACTCATCCATCAGGGTGATAGGGTGGCATTATCATCAACCTAGATGAGGGTTAGTATTCATCTACCTAAGTGATGGGGTGGCAACATCACTAACCTACCAAGGGTTCATACTTTGGAAATCTAGCTTGGTCTCTTCAACACATATGATATTATATATGAACATGGGTTACTAAAGCATGTTTTACTTGTGCACTGATCATATATGTCATATTATTATATCATGCCTATTGCCTATTATTATGCATCTTGATTGTGAAGCTTATCTCTTGTTGCTTTGCATCCTACATACTTAGTATATTCAAATGTACTAACACTTACTCTTGCATACATGATATCACCATGTAGGAATCAGTGACCAAGTTAATCATCCTCCTCCTTTACGTGGTTAGACGGTACTATTCCAAGCTTGTTAATAAGTCCTCCATTTCGGAGGCCTCGGTTTATGTTTTCCTCTTATCTATGTATTTGGACAATTTCTTATGTTCTATTTGACTATGAGGGTGAGCCCGTTTACTTTGTCTTGGCCCCCGCTCTATCTATATATTTAGAGGTGTTTTTTTGACAAGTTGTGAATTTATGATATGAGCCACGACTCGTTGTCCTGTAATGTCATTATTTTGACAAGTTTTTCCTTAGCCCTAATGCCCCATCCTATTCTATGTCTTTTATATGCTTTTGCAACCAAGGATGTGTAATGACACAAAAAGATGCTTGTTTGGGGTGCCTTCGGGTTCCCAATTCTCCGTGTCACATCTAAGCCCTAGGCTTGGGTCATGATAGCATATTAGGGATCCGCTGGTGATGAGATATATAAAGCTTAGAGCCAGCTTGATAGGATGGGTAGCTGGTTATATTGTTAAGCAGGGACAAAACCTGCATGTGTTGCCACCCGCTTAGAGCCTATCATTAAGACTTCAGTTTCCTTGCCAAGTTTTGGTGGGCGATTGTTAGATCACGCATCCAACCAACACTTGTTGATAATACCTTATTGTTAGAGCGTGCATTGCTAGTTGCCCGCATCTTAGCTAGTTATGAGTTTGGTTGGGCCAGCCTTATTATCGAGCAGATTCATGAGGCCCCCCTGAAGTGAGGTCCACCTCCATATTTATTCATTGCTTGATAAACAGGCTCTTTCTAGAGTCAAGGATGCAGAGCATACACCAACTGGACTCACTAATTAAGGCTTAGTGCACTTTGGATGCCAGCCTGATGAAGGTTGAGGAGAACCCAATAGCACTCTAATAAGCACACCACCAGCCTATTTCCATGCCAGAGATGTTTGCCCCAGTGCCACTACTTGAGGTTCCATACACCACCACCATATTGCTTCTACTGCTACTTAGGATAGGCCCCTACAGCTCGAGGCAGTTGAAGACAAGGGGCCTAGTACTTCTGTCCTTGCACTATTGGCATTGCCATTACAGGTTGCACCAGTAGGTATGGTTTACATATCTGCCATATCTATCCAGGCTATGGCACAGAGGTTATCACTTGCTGAGTCACAATTGACTTAGTTCAATAGATTAGGCCATGGGTGCGCTAGGCAATTTTAGACTAAGAAGGTCACACGCAGGCATACACAGTCGTAACTATTCAGGATTATCTTTTCATTATGGATGCCCACATTGACACTTTCGAGGAGAGGGTATAGTAGAGCTTGAGCATAGCCCGGATAGCAGATTTGACAGACATCTGATGGAGATCTAGTAGCTCCAGGCCAATATAACAATAGAGCTAGTAGCACTAGTGGCACTAGCAGAGATCATACCCCAAGTGCCGGTGGTAGATCTTTTTGCTCCTGATGAGCCTGTCAAGCATTCCTATAGGAAGAGGCCCTACCTAGACGATAATCCTGAGCCATAAGATTTCATATGGGATTGACAAAAGAGGAGAAGCTCAAGCTTGTCTTGAGAGAGTTAATATAGGAGGCATAGATATGATAAGCTCGTGAGGTAGAGTAAGTGAGGGATGTTGGCCCCTTCTAAAAGAGGACTACTACAGAGGAGGCCACCCCGCAGGGCCTGAGTTGTCAAACTCAGCTACACATCGGCGCTTAGACACCCAAGTATGATTCTTGACCCCTTATATTTTGCTTTTCGTGATTGTGTAGATTAGGTACAATGCACCTCTTTTTCTATAGAGTGTGGGTAGTTATGGACCTCAGTGAAGTTTGGGTAGCTTCGGTCAATAACTACCCTAAATTTTTATCATGGGGTTTTCTTGCCTATGTTTTTTCCCCCATGGATATTAATTTTCTATTAAACCAGTAGTTTTAGGATGTTAGGTAGTATTTGGAGCATATACTACTAATACCTATGGCATATAACATATTTTTGTGTTTTTATATAAAAATGATACCCACCAAAATTTTGATTAGTTAGTTTAGATAGCAACCATGCATGTTTTGGTATGTTGACAATGTTTATTCTGATAAGTGAGGATAAATTGAGATAGAAAAGCATGATCGAAGAGTCATTTGTTAATAACATAGTGCCATGTGAGTGTGAGCCTAAATTGCTAAATTCATGTGTTGTTTGCTAATTTAGAACTTGTCATATTACTATAAGTAAGACTATCTAATAATTGGATCAGTAAATAATCTTAGGCCATTGTTCTTAAAAGTCAACTTAGCCTAAATAACCAAACAAAATTGTAGTATATCCTTTGATCCTAATGTTTGAGTTTAACATGTACGTATTCTTTTTAAACACCTAATTCACCTACTCTTGTTAGTTGAAAGATCCTTAAATTGGCCTTGATCCTTCTTTGAACATTATGTACCTTGACTGAGGCAAAAAGCCTAAGTTGAGGGTGGCTATCAAAAGTGGATCTAATTTTGAGGATGTATAATCTGCACCTCAACTCAGGCCAAAATACTAAGTTTATGGTGAATAGTGTAAGGGTGAAACATAAAAATTAGGGGGAAAGTTAATGATACATAGAAAAGGAGAAAAATCATGTACTGGGTGCAAGAAAAATAAGTGGTTCCTTAGTTGTGAGTTAAAAAGGAAAATAAATTGTAAAAGCAAGACAAAAAGGTGAAAAGTGAAAAGAAAGCACCCTAGAAAACTTGAAATAGGAGAAAGAGAGAATGATAAAAAAATAATAACAGCATTGGTAAGGCAAAAGGGTAGAAGAAAAAGTGTCGAGGATCCCCTTCAGTCACTATGTTCCCAAAATACCATACTAAAGACCCATGAGCCTGCGTTATAAGCCTATAAAGTCCTAAAGTGATCCTAGACCAAGTAGTCGAAGGACTTAGTTGTGAGTGTAGGGGAAAACCTATAGTATTAGGCATGGTACGTGAATATCTTTTGTGAGGATGAGTGATTTTGCATAGTCCCAAGGTTATACATAAAAACATCATTGAGAGTGAGGTATGGGACTTTTCATGTATGGGCACTTGCATTGCATTATTAGCATTAGACTTATCAAGTGATTATGGATTGTTGATAGTACCTCACTTTCATAGTTGTGTTGTCGCATGCACTAGTCTGTATTGGTTTGCAAGATAGCTATCTGATTTTATCTCAAAAAAGTAGTTAGGTATCCGAGTTTAAGCTTGATATGATGTATGCCATTGGTTTGAGGTCTGTCGGTTACTATACTACTTATATTGATTGAGTCTGTCGCTTTAGGACAAGCAATAATTTTGCGTTGATGGTGTTGATGTGCTATCAAAATACAACACTTTTGACACTTAAAACTTGGAATTTCGTGTGTTCTTAATGCAATGTTAGTTAGTTTTATGTACTTTTATGTTTTATTTGCAGGATTTCAGGGTTAGCCTTGATTTTGCAAATAAAGTACAGAAGTTGCGGATTTTGATATTGTATGAGACTCCGTACGGGTCATGGTTCACACTACGGGCCGTGAAGTGAGTTTTGTGGACAATTCAAGTGAAAAGTGGATATTTTGAAGTTGTTTCACGAACATGCACATGGGTCGTTGATTGGTTTACAAGTCGTAGAACATGATTCGTGCCCTGAGATCAAAGATAAGGGACTTTTTGAAGATTTATCAGATAAACCCTACTATAGGTTGTAAACCACTTTATGGGTCCTAGAGGGGTCTAGTACAACTGAATTCTTGTTTTCTAGCAACACTTTGTGAGACCCTAACTACGGGTCGTGGAATGCAATATGACTCATAAACATATTCGTAAGGCGTGCTGATCTAGCTATCCTATTTGTTTAGAACTTGTATTTTAAATTTTATAAATAGTTCTTTTTAGGTTATTTTTCACATAGTACATAGAGAACTCAACAGTTAGATAGAAAAAACAGTGAGATTGAATAGAGGTAACATTGGGGAGTTTTGAGAAACACTTATACTTTGATTTGATCTTTAATATTTTGATTCTCTTTGAAGCTTTGATTTTCTTGTACTTATAAGTTCTCTATTATGTTATTCCAATTCCTAAGTCTTGCATCTACATAAATCATGAGTAGGTAAATCCACAACTAGGATTGTGAGAACCATGAAGAACTAACAAGGTAAAAGTAGATAAATCATAATTCTTGGAAAGTGTGCATGCATGTTATAACTCATTTCATTTTGCATGTTTTCTTATAGTGGCCAACATTAGAACTCACCTAGTGTTACTGACTAGACCAAGGTAGTAATGAATAGAAAAAATTGATTCATGTGTTCTCATCTAATCAATCGAACTAGGCGAATGGGGTGTTGTACTGGACCGAAGGATTTGGTGAATTTAACTTACTGCTTTGCATGCTACAGACTAGAAAAGAATGAGTTTATCTACTGACTAAGTTAAGGACTCATGGGGAACACAAACCCAAGTTTCTCTCCTATTGATTTAACTACTATGGTAGTTAGGTTTACTTTTCTACTGATTATTGCTACCCCCCCTTTTGGGAAAGTAATTTAGTTAACTACTAAAGTTATGGTGATTAAATTCTCCTAAGTCTATGTATTCCTTGGATTCGACCCTAACTTTGGTTAGATTCTATTTCTTGACAATGACCGCTTTATCCTAAAAAAAGAGGTGTAACTTAGGCGATGGCTTGCCAGAGAGAATGTTGATTATTTTGTCAGATTACTTGGTACTTAAGTTATAGTCATATAGTATTGTGTGTGTTGCTCCTCCCATTGCTTGTTTGAGTATGAGTTTCGAGCTTCTTTTATCCCGGGTCAGATATTGGTGTAGTGAAAGGTCCCTTTTATTAGTGAGGGATTAGGTATGATTAATCTTCAAGGTTGTGATACGCAAGTCAAGTAATATTATCGAATGGCCTCAATTTTCATATTGCCCTGGAGGCAGACTAACTTGTTTCTATTTTATGGTTGCTGATGTCATACTCTAGCTAGCTGGTTTGAGCCTATAGTATAGCGCCCGTAAGGTATAGACTTGTTACAAGATGCCTTAGCCAAAGTGTGGAGTGTGCGAGATAGATTGAGGACAACTATGAGTCAACATCCAGGGTTATACCGACCATGAATGTCTATTTGTGCAATTTGAGATTTGGGACAGAGCAATTTTAAGGGTATCACCCCTGAGAGAACTCATGCGGTCGGAAGCTCAGGTGATCTTGGGCTCAATATGTCAACCCTATTAAGGTTTTGAAATGGGTTGGATTGATTGCATCTAAGCTCGCCTTACTTCTATCTTGTTCTATTATATATTCTACTTTCCACGTACTAATGTTGCAATGATGTATTCCAAATGAGTTACACGTACCCCAGTATGATTTTGTTGATTTGGATGATTGTTTGATATTGCTAAGGGAGGTTGTGGTGGAGGACGTTTTGGTGGTTGTATCCAGATCTTTTGTGGCCCTTATGAGTGGTTGATGGTGTTTATTAATCTGACAACTATGATGTATAGTAGGGATTTAGTGACTTGTAAGCACCAGTGGCTGCTATTGTGGTTCTTGCCACGGGTGGTTAAATTTTACAAAATAGGTGTTGAATGGTTATAACTACTGAGGACCATGTTCTGAAGTGAGATACGGATGTTTGGGTATGAAGGAAGTACAAAGAGCCTTTTAAGTAGGTAGCATATTGGATATTTCCTACATTGGTAAGTGTTTGGTTGTGATGCCAAGTGGATTGGAGAGAAAGGGAAGGGATTTTTGGCCCTCCTTGTGAATGAGAGCATATTACTATTGCTGAAAGTTATTTGGTTAGCTTGTGGGCCATTTGTGGTTGATTATGGAAATTGCTTATATAAGGAAGCAAGGAATGGAGTAAAAGTCATATATGTAAACAACGAGGACAACTATGAACATCTATCATTATCAAAAAATCTGGTGATATAGCAAGGATAGCTATGTATGGTTGATTGATCCTTATGACTTGTCAGCTGATTATGAAACGACCCAAAAAATATTCCTCAAAATGCCCTGAATTTTAAATTCCATATATCTTAAAATCCGTTCATTATTTCAAAAAATCTAACTTCATATTTGTGATCAGGGGGTCAAAATTAGGTGAAAAGAAGTCTAAGTCTGATTTAAAAGCATAAGATTAGCAATTATAAATTTTTAAGTACTGATTTCCAGACGACAATTCGCACCCCTAGCATAATCACCAAGGGCGCGTTCATGTACAATTTTTCCTCTATATCCTCTCCGCGACACGGAGTGATGTATTTTTCTTGGCAGTTTTTTTCCTGAGTGGTCCAAATATTCTAAGTGTTGGGACCAAGTTTTCACAAGTGTGTTTTTATCTATACATAGCCAAATCTCACCTTTATATCATCCAAAACATTTCCCAATACTCTCGAAAACATTTGGCCATATTTTTGCTGCAAAATTAAAGTCCCAAAATCCTCATACAGAACTAAGGATTTTCTTTAAGCTTCAAGTCTCCATCTTCAATCTTCACCAAGAGCTTCTCCAAAGCTAAGGTATGTGGTGTTGAACCATTGGGTC
>JAOTQJ010067527.1:0-13389 GCA_025642045.1 Solanum sejunctum | reverse complement strand
GAGAGAGAGAGAGAGAGAGAGAGAGAGAGAGATGTCATGGCTCAGCTTACTGTATCGTGTCTATAGTAGTTCTATACAGGGGACTTCCAGTCCCTAAGAAGGGGTGTTTTATGCTTGTTATGTTTATACCTCTTGTATTAGCCTATTCTTATGTTAGCTATTTGTTAAGTTGTTTTTGTTGTGCCCATTACTAGCTGTTTTGGGTCAAGATTAGGCTTACTTATGGGGGGTTAAGGTAGGTGCCAACATGACCTATAAAGTCGAGCCATGACTCAACTAGACTGCGAATATCTCTGCTAGGCAAACAGTAGGTTGTGATGCTTAGTGAGGTGCAACAGGGTTCTCATTAGACTTAATCAAGCAAGGATCCTAGGTCTACTATACTTCTCTAAACTAATCAACACTCAAAATGATAGACACACCTTTATCAACTTATAGCTAATAAATATAGAAGGTAAATAGTATAGTCGTTGACATCCTAAAATCTTGGTCATGTATCTCTGCTACTATGCATCAGGTAAAATCAATATCACAGCCAGCCATGATACTGGCAACTAATACCGTGTGATCAGGAGTGAATGTGTTATCCACCCGAGTCAGGCAAATCCTAACACCTGCATAGTGTTAGTGCCCCTTTCAGTAATAGACCAACTACCCATCTCAATAGAAAAGTCCACTGAGTCGGCTCTCTCATCACATGTCTATCTCAGGCTAGGCTTGGTCGGTGATCAAACTCTGCAGTAGTGCTAGGTGGCTGATAGTCTAGCCCATTCCAAAACCTCAAGATGTTGGTCTCAGATATATCAAATGGAACCTCGCGAACCAGTGGTTGCTTTAGTAGTGGCTGATCAATCACATTGTCCTTCTTTGGTGTAGCCTTCATTACTATAGCTACACAGGAGGCATAGAAATCTCGGACAATATTCGGACTACACTTGCCTGAAGATGCAGCCATCCATTCTAGTCGATGGCATGAAAATAGATCTCAAATAATTGGTGCAATATTTAGGCCAACGATCAATATATGAGGCTCCTCTATGATAAACTGAGTGTACCAGCCCTGGTTGTTGTGCATGGCATCATGTTGGTAAATATCAAATACCCTATCTACTTACCGTCATATGGCTTGCCCTGACACCCAAATAGGTATGAAGGTGGATATGTCAAAATCTGTCTCCGAACCTGACCCTGAACTGGATTGGGAGCCTGAATGTGATCCAACCTTAGGGAGGGATCTTGACTGTGACCTAGAATTTGATCTGGATGCTGTGAACTGAATACTATAACTAACAGCAGCTTAGGAGTCCCCTCCTTCTTCCGACTGGGAGGCGTTGTTGTATTAATTAATGTTTTGGCTGGTATAATATGCCTAAACTTTGCCCTCATCTGTCAAGGCTCAATCTTCTTATCAGGGCTGACATTTAACTGCTCTACGGAGCCATTGCACTCCAATTTTGTAGGTTCATCAATAGGTCACTATCTGCGCTCGAAGACCTCCAATTGTTGTATCGCTATCAAAATATTAATATATATGATAAAATGAGCATTTTAATCTCAAAAATATAATTTTCGGAGTTGGACCCAAAATTGGATAAAAAGAAAGATTATGGGACCTATCATGGGAATCCGAAATCAACTTCATAATTAGGTTATAAACATAATAGGAAACTTTTACCCTAAAATGTAGTACGATTCAAGGCTAGGAAACCTCACAATAATGATAAACAACAAAAATTCAATAATTCCCAAGAACTAGAAAAGGACAGTAGCTAGATGCAAGGAATTTATTGAAAACCATGCCTTTAATGGACTTTTCAGTAACAACATGACGTTCCCCTCAAAAATTCATGCAAGTTAGCCTCAAAGTTCTCTAAAAGTAGACTTGGATTTCTCATAAAAGCACTTTCCAATGTTCCTCCAAAATTCAATCTGAAAATGACGCATAATAGCAGCTACATTTGTAAATTTACCTTAAATGTGGCTTCCAAAGAAATTTTCGAGCTCATCAATGCGTTCCTAATGAAAAACCCTTCAAGACTGACCTTTGAATCATCCAGTTCAACCTTAAAGTGATGGAGAAATCACGTCTTGAAATTATCCAAATAAACAAATCGTGTTCAAGAACAAAAATATAAGGGCTACCTCTCTGACCTCCACAAATGCGATGATTAGTACCCTATGATTGTAGAGTACAATCATGGAATAACCCGTGTCCTCCATGAATGTGGAGCACATGAGACTTTTTCTCTGTAATTGCGAACCACAAATATGGCCTGGAGCCCACAATCTTGTAGAGAAAAGTTACTGCAGTAGATTTTTGCTACAACAACAATTTGGGCCATGTCCAAATCTTTCTACAGGGTGCTCGAGATTTGTTTCAAACTCTGTGAATGTAAATGGACTATGCTACCCTACCAAAATCAATGTTCCAAACACAATTGCATAGTTGAAATTTTAGTACAAAATCATTTTGACTGAAGTAGGTTCCACTCCCAAGGCTATTTTTACCCAAATTCCACCAAGGGACTCGGGATGAGTCTGAATGTCTTGGGAGTCAAAAGAAACATCATTCTAGATCAAACTCGATAATCCAGAGCTAACCTTACTATTCAAATTTCCATCTGAGTGTGTTTTCGAAGAATGTTTACCGAAGTCAACTCTAAGCCAAATTTTAGCATCCAAAATGCTAAATGGTCTAAACTAGCACTGAAAGACTCGGTACTCGAGCCAACCATTTTAGCCTAATTTGACCATTCTTGAGCTGATGAAACTATTAGGGGTCGTTTGGTGTGATGGATAAGGAAATTTAATCATGGGATAATTTTTGAATAGTCCTCAGTTCATTATTTGGTTGTAAAGGTTGGAATAGCTTATCCCAAGACTAACAACTAGCACTGACATAAGTTATTCCTCCCTGTGGATGGAATAATAATCACAAGATAACTTATCTGTCATGACCCAAGCATAGGTCCTAGATGTGACATGCCGAATAGGAAGTCCGAAGGCAACCTAAACAAACCTCTTAGCATATCATATACACATCCTTGGTTGCGGAAGCAAAATAAGATCATAACAAAAGTCAATTATAAAGAGGGAAGCAGTACTAAGATAAGTCTTTCATAATCATAAAAATGTAAGAAGAGTAGAGCTCATAAGCATATTCAAATAAAGTATCTAATAACACCTCTACTTAAGAATGAAGTAGGGGCCAAGACACTTCTCGGGCTCACCCTCATGATAATAACTATCCAACATAAGGAACAAGTCTTAATATAGCATGAATAAAATAGATATTGTCCTCAGAGTTGAGGACTCACCAAAAGCTTTCTTCAAGAACTGAACTAGCCACGTGGAGAAGGATGATCGATAGGATCTGTGCTCCCTACATGATAATATCATGTAGGCATAGAGTATACATTAGTACTTGGAATATACTAAGTATGCAGGATGCAATTCAATAAAGACATAAGCTATAATAAGGAAGATGTACAATCATAATCAATCGATATATACTCAATATGACATGTATGAGCAATACTTGAATGAATTATGCATGAAAAAACATTCAAATTACATATGTAACATACATATGTGGGAGGAGACCTTAACCGACATAGACCAAGAAAGCTATTACTTGGAATTCGACGCATGACATCATCTCGATAAGGTGTACAAGGCATGACACCCTCTCGATAAGGTGTCGTCTATTTGCCAAGGTAGATTAAACATGACCCTACTTGAGGGTAAAACATGAACTAGATGGATCTACCAGTAAGCCCTTTAAGGGAAAATACCATCCTATGGTGGCACATAGTTTAGAGATTAGAGACCAAAAACTTTATATAAGGACCCCTTGAGTCGAGCCCCTACCTTAGCCTTAATCGGTGCTAAGTCTAATCCTACGAAATACTTGAAATAATCATAACTTTAATCATAACATGCATAACTTGTAAGAGAGATGGTAACATGATATGAGTAGCTCATTTACATACTTGACCTCTACTAGTGACTTAACTTGAGCATGAGAGTAAAATAGTAATCATGCTTGATTCCTCAACTTGACATGAATGGCTAACAAGAGGATAGAGTCTTGAAATAGGGCTCAACTTGTCACTTGTAAAATCATAGATACTTTTCATGAGTTTAATACATGCTTGGAAGCGCAAAATTATCATAAAATCACTTGACTTGTAAATAATGCAATAGTTCATCAACAACTTAGGAATTCTTGTCATGTAATTTAATCAATCACGTGGTGGGTTCATGAAGCTTTTTCAAAATCATGCAACTCAAAAGTATAACAAGAAGGAGTGAAATCAATTCATTTCAAAGTCATTTAATAAATCCACCAATATTGTAGTAAAACCTTCAATTTGAGTATCATGAAATCCATCTCAAAATTCACCATAGTTCATAGTTTTCATAGTTGACATCATGCATAACTTCAATAGATATAGATCAACTTATAGAATAAGCTTAAAATAGATATTCATGCATAATCAATCAATTCTCGATAAAACCCAACATAATTCACATTTATAATGCATAATAGGAAGTACCTCTGAAGAATTAAACCTTGAAATCATGAAATTTTATAAAAAAAAAAAGAAGAGTGTTAGGCTCCATGGGTAAAAAGACCTATAGATGAAGACCCACATACCTTAAACCTTGAATTTCTTGGAATAGGATTGGGGAAGACTTGAAGCTTGTGATGGGTCCTTAAGTTTTGAAATTTGTGCTTGAATTTGAATAAGGGTTTTGATGATTTTGTTGGAGAGATTTAGAGAGAGTTTTGTGAGTTCTAGAGTTAAAAAATGACTAAGTATAGAGTATTTCACGTTTAAATGGGCATTGAGTTATTACCCAAATGCCCTTGAACCAAGTTAGAAAAACAGGGCACAAAATGCACTGATCTGCGCCCTAGGTGCTACGCGGACCTAACGCGTAGCCTAAATTACAAAGTGGCGTGCCCCGACCTGGGCGCTCAGGGCCACTGGAATTCATTCCGCTGTGAAAATTATTTTTCACAATGGATCTTCTAAAATCCGAGGGTTACCTATCTTCCACTCAATTTTGCCCCCTGAATATGAATATGAAGTCTGATTTTCAAAATCACGCACGATTTTTGAGTATTTGAAAAATATGACTACAGGGCATTCGGAAGAGCATGAGGGGTATTTCAATATCCTTGGATAAAGTATGTAAAAGTCCAAAAATACCCCTCTTTAAACTCTCTTTTATACACTATTTTTATATCCTTGTATATTAACATAATTTTTAATAATATTTATAATGCTATTTACAATCTTAATTAATTGTTATTTTTATGACAACATATTTTTCTATTAAAACTTACATTTTATAAATACAATTTCTATTTATGAATATATTATAAGTTGAACTTATTTGTCTAATACTTATGTTTATTAAATTTTGTTTTCTCTTAAAATATTCACCTGAATAGCAATTACATATTTTTAATTAAATAGATTATTACTCACTTAACAATTGTATTCTATATATCAATTAAAATATAGATCATCATCATCATCAACATACCCCAGTGCCTCAAAAGGCTCCCGCTCATTACAGGGTGAGGGTGGGGGTGGGGGGGGTTCAGATGTACGCAGCCTAAACCCTATGTTTAAAAAAACATAAAGTGGCTATTTCCAAATGACCCATGAGGAGCGTCGAAAGTTGCATTGACTAACTGCTACTTCACCAATGAAAGAAGCATAGACAGTTTAAAGAGCCATTTTACTTTATTCCATCATACTCCAAAGCAAAAAAATAGTCAATCTTTGGCTCCATCCGAGATACATAACTTTGAAATTTAATAATAATTTTTTTACTTTAACAAACTTAAATGAAATTTTATTTTTAAGCAAATAAGATGAAAATTTTATTTCTAAGCTAAATGGGATGAAAGTTTTATTTTACAAGCTAAATAAGATGAAAATTTAATTTAAAGCTGAATAAGATGGACATTTTTTTTAAGTTAATGAAGATTGAAGTGTAATTATAAAAACACACGACATAAACATGAAAATACATACACAAAATTATTTATGTTAAATAAGATAAAAAAATTTATTTTAAGAATGAATAGCTAAAACTCGCAAAGAAAATATTAAGAAAAAACTAAATAAGGAGGAGGGTATTTTTATAAACAAACAACTTATTCTTAGAAATTATGCAATGAATACTATTTTGAATATGACAAATTAAACCAGCAATAAAATTACTCTCAGCATAAATAATCTCATCATAACTTATCCCAGTATAACTAATCCTATCATAACTTAGATCCAAACCAAACGACCCCTTAGAATTTCATTTTGAGGCCATCTTCTTAGTGTTTTGACCAAAGTCAATCATACAAACTCAAGTGCTCCAAAACACTAAAATGAATAGAAATTCCAAATGAACGACCAGCAAACTGAGCTACAATCATAGATGACCTACGATAGCTACAAGAAAGCTCTATACAAAAAAGGATGAGGAGTTAATGAAATGACTTGGATGGTTGTTACAATAAGCACTACTAAAAAGAACTTTCATCTATGAAAGTTAAGGGCATTTGCAGTCTCAAGCACGAAATGACAAGGATGTTGGGCCAGTATTCTCTACAAGATCCACAAGCACCCCCACAAAGTGAACAACGCTAGGATAAAACTCCGGCTTGGAATAAAACCTTAAACTTGCTTCAAGAACCACAAAAACTCTTCTAATTCCATCTTTCTCACCAGTCCTCACTCAACTAAAGTAGAAATATCTGAAATCAGCAGAACCACCAGAGGAAAACAAGGCAATCCTCAAACCACTGGATTAAGGAATGCAGAACCCAAGGGGAAACCTAAGCAGCCTTACCATCTGAATTTGCTAACATTGAAGACCCATCACCTCCATCTATTAGAAGCATCTTGTCAATCCTTATCTATTGTAACCAATTCCAATGCAATCTAAATCCCATCTACCAAACTCCACCACACCAGCTTTGGAAGAATCATACACACCACCTGAATATCAATGAACAATAACAGCCAAAAGAACAAACCTAACTAGACAAAAATCCTAAAAAACATTTACTCAGGCGGGAAACAACACTTTTTAATGCGCCACTCTATTCCAAAAAATAAGAACCTCACTAATGACTAGGTCGTACCAAGCTCCAATGCAAGTGACCTTTATCCACCAGAAGACTTCTAGAAAACTGATACCATAGGCCCATAAGCCATGCTCCCATTGGAGACCAATCCCAACTACTTAAGTCAAAGATTTACTAAGTCGGTAGGTGACAACAACCATAATCAACTCACAACAACAAAGCCTGAACAACCAGGGAACATCACCATTCTAACTCCAACTCACTGTCTGAACTTGAAATCTACCAACATCAACATATAGAACCAACCACATGATCAACAAGGAATATTGGAGGAATCATACTCCTAATTCTTAACTAGCCATAATTAATTTGCAGAACGCTCATAAGAAAAGAACTCAGGAACTTGAATAGACAAGGCACATGATACCACTATCGAGCAACAGACCACAGTAAGCAACGACACCACATATCAAGGCTATCAAATCTACCCTGATGTCACCTATATCCACTAACTCTAAACATAAAGTTAAGACAAATTTTGAACTAACTAGATCTATCTACTCAGTGAATAGGGAGCCCAACTGCCAACACCCCCAAGGGTCACACATCACACATTCTACTTTTGGCAGCAACCTCATACCAGCTAACAACAATAACAGAGCAACCTTCTATATAACATATCTAGAAAGACGAAATGAAAAACCAACTAGAGCAAGCGAATTATGCACTACTACAAGTACTATCCTATCACTATAGATAAGGGAAATCTATATCAAGACAATCCACTACTAAAAAGAGGAATCAACTTACAACATCAAGATACATACAAGTCTAGGTAATCTAAAACAACAGGCATATAGTGAATGTAAGAAGTCAAGTAGGCACAGACGAGTATGGATACCCAAACACTAGATAATACAAGCAAAAAAGAATCACATAATTACACTTGATACCTGCAGTCTCGCCCTCTGTCTGTCCTGCAAAATCATAGGTGGAATCATAACTGACCTCAACATGAATATTAGAACTACCTCCAGAAACACTCTAAATACCATCTTTGAATGAATACGACACGAACCCATGAGATTACTCTGCCTGAGCAAACTATTTAACTGCCCTACACTAGAGATATTTTCTAGCCCATGGCCTATCTCTCTACACATGTAACATGGCCCAATAACTCCATACCAATGATTAAGTCCATCGCAGCCATAACAACCCAATGTTGAATTCCCTATGATAATGTAACCACGGTAGGTAGAAAGTACATTAGAAAACTTTGAGCCCTAGCCCGAGCTAGAACCACCCTATTTGAGAACACCCTACTATGATCTATGGCGGGACCTATTATGAGTGTCTCTACTCCTAACAACCTGAAAATGATCTCTATCACCTAGCATACCACACTTAACTGATTAAACTTAGGCCTTACGTCCCTGAACTTATCAAGTCTTTAATCGGGACTACTGAGAAGACCTAGTTGCAATTGATGGAATCTAATAACCTGAAGGTCTATATTGCAAAGCCTAGGAAACCAATCCTAAACTCTTCCCATTATAGGCACTATGATCTATCTCTAGACCTTTGTGCTGTTACTATAAGGCTAAGAGGTCGAAGAGGAAGAGATCCATGACCAATTTAATAATTGCCACTAAAAGTATCGAAACATGCTTATTCTATAACCCTCATATGACTCACAACCTAAGGAAAAGTAGGTCTTGGTGCTACCAAGTGCTCCTATGGCAAACGAAGTGGTAAAGTCAATCCCTTAAAAGTCTCTGATGCAAATCCTGCTTTGTAGGGAAGAAGGTAGCAGTATATCTAACCCACTCAAGAAATCTAACCAGGTAGTGTAAAACAGATGATGGACTATACTAAGGAACTATTGATCTGTCCTCAGCCTGATAACCATCCACCACAATGCTAGTCAGATGGGTTGGTGCCTCGTATGTGTCCACTGATAAACTCATGTTATCCATCTAAATAGTGTGGAATCCAAGAAAGCAATTTTAGAGATTATTCAAAGTCAAAGCACACAATGAGGGATCAAGAACCTAAATTCCATACTAATTTCCTTATAGCCTCTTGAGGATAGGATACAAACGTCTATACACTGATCTGCAAGACTCTACTAGGCATTGTTCTTATGCAAATGATGTCGGCCAACTTAGAACTCTAATACTAACTTGTCATGACCCAATTTCTACGGCAATGATGGTTCCTACTTAACCCACCACTAGGTAAGCCTATCTCGTAGCCTAGAACTATAGGCAACAGTCCATCCAATGAAAGATAATCCTAATAAGTAAAAGCTATAACAAATAAAGAGAAGAGATACAAATACCAAAGAAAATAACATACCAAAACCCACCCCAAGACCTGGTATTAGTCAATATTCAAGCTTTGAATACACAAACTGATAGAAGAAAGATTCTTCAAATACAAACAACAATACATACTATATTAAGATAATCTCAAATGTAGTAAGACAGAAATTAGCAACTCTGAATGTCGAGCGCTCACCAAGATCTTTGAAATACTTAGCTAGATCTGTATGAAAGGAAGTCAATATAAGGGATTCGCACTATGATATACAAGTGTAGAAATGTAGTATGAGTACCAAACAAATGGTATTCACCAAGTATAGGCCGACTGAGCTCCATAGATAAAGCAAGTATAAACAAAATAAAAAAATAACATGAAAGTAAGGCAAATATATAACACAAGTATGAAATATGGCCAAGATAACATAAAATCAAGTATACCAAATGATGAGGAGAAGTGTACCTGGGAGAATCAGGTCTACAGTCAGTTAGCATGGAAGATAGGTTATGAAGTAAAATAGATAATAATAATGAAAGAAAATTATAGAGTCTGAGCTAATCTATCAACCTAGGAAATAGTCTGAATCAAACTAGGAGGGTACCTGCTCAACCCGAAAAAAACAAATCACGACCATCAAAACTGTAGAATCACTATGATAGAATGACATAAGCATAATAGGTATAAGCAAACAAAACCAACTAGAGTCCCATACCACTTATGGTACAAACAACAAACAAAACCCTAACTGGCATCCATACTATCAAGGGACAAGCAACAAATAATATACTGGGGATGTCTATTTATGTGAATGCAATGCATGATATCTCTCTCTGCCACATATAACCATAAGCATCGTACAACCTACCCCAGTCCAGCTAGTGAGGTATGACCTATATCACCCTTTACTCGATATAATATCTCCTCGGCATGAAGTTTACAAGGGCTTGGGACACCCATTTGCACTGCCTAGGCTCGTACAGGATCTTATCATAATAATTATCTTCCTTGATGATACTAGAGGAATAGGAGTAGCCAAATGCAAGAAGGCATCGACATAGCTAGTCAAATCATAAAAAACTGAGGTCATCTTGAATGCCTCTCATAGTCTGAAGTAGAAAGCAGTACGTCCTCGATGTCCCAAAGTATCAAATTCAAAAAACATAAGGTCCATATGATATGAACTCTGATAAAACCAATTAAAAGTCCAGTATATATTCATCATATAGAGTTGGTCCAAATTAGTGCCATATTAGTAGTACAAAATACTATTTCACCATACTAGCTCTTCACTAGATGAGTCAATGCATGACCAGGAACGTACCACAAAAAAATAGTATGAATGAGCAACCAATGCAATACATGTCATTAAAGTATCCAACTAACTCACACAATATCTACGAAAACAAATGACTAACCTAGGGTTCGGCTGCTCTAAAACCAAGGCCTTGGGCCCAATAACAAATAATAATATATATAGATGCAAATAAAACATTATAAGCCATTAATTAAGGGCATAGATAACAGTCATAAGTTGCCAAAGAAAGCATGGAAGTGGAATCTGTCTTAATAATCATTGCATACACCAAGTTCATTGCTGAGCCAACTGAACGAACCTATAGCTACAATAGGCCTCTCAATTCTCAGAATCTATACAAGGTACATTACTCAAAAGCAAGCTCACCCCAATACTATGATTTCCAACCCAGAATGAAGCCCACAAGTCAAATACATGACGACGATGAGTCTCTAAGGTCTCAGACACCAGCTTAAGACACACCATTACCAACATGTTCTATTAGGGCCCATAACAAGGTATAAATGACATTTGATCTCTATATCAAGCAACTAAGGCTCAACTTATTCTAAGCACTCCCATATGATTCCTAAATAGAATTAATGACCTTACATTGATGCAAATACAACCACAAGCTCAATCTAAGATCCCCAAAAGCCTATCAAAGGATAACGCTTGGTAAACAATAGGAGAAATAAGAAAGAGTGTAACGGAATCAATACTAGGCAAATATAACTCCAACTAGTATTAAAAACATATACAAAATATTATCCAAAAGATCTTAGTCAAAGACTACTTGAAAGCCGACCACACATGCTCAAAATGTACTCAACTCTAGTTTTACACACCCGAACACCTCCAATTGTCATCTCACTATCAAATTATTGATTTGCATGACAAAACAAGCATTTTGACATCAAGGATATAATTTTCAGAGTCGGACCTAAAACCCAAAATCAAGCCAAAAACAAAATTGTAGGACCTGTGATGGAAATCTTAAAATCAACTCTATAATTAGGTTATAAATATAACGGGAAGCTTGCACCCCCAAATGAGGCACAATTCAAGGGTTAGAAACATCACAATAATGATAAACATTGTAAATCCAATTTTTCCAAGAAATACAAAAAAAGGATAGCAACTGGAAGCAAGAAATTTATAGGAAATAAAGCCGCTAATGCACTCTTCGATCACAACACTATGCTCCCCTTGAAAATCCACACAATATAGCCTAAATAATCTCCAAAACGAACCTGGATAGCTTAGGAAATTACCTCCTAAAGTTCACCTGAAATTCAATCCAAAAATGACATATAACAGAATCTAAATTCATAAATTTACCTCAAATGGGGCTTCCAAATAAATTTATGAGTGAACCAATGTGTTCCTTGTGAAAATCCTTTAAGATTATCCTTTTAATCATCCAATTCGGCCTTAAAATGGCGGGGAAATCATGTCTTAAAATTGTCTAAATGAACTTATCGCATTTAATAACAAAAATATAAGGTCCACCATACCAACCTCCGCAACTGCGGTGAACTATACACCATGATCGCAGAGTGCAATCGTGAAACAACTCCGCAAACATGGAAGTCCTTTGTGAACTTGGAGCACATGAGCCTTGATCTGCTAAACGGGAAGCACAAGTGCACAAGCCTCCATGAACGCAGCCAGGGGCTAGCGATTGCAGAGAATAAAGTAATCTGCACTAAATTTTTGCTGTAATAACATGTTGGACTAAGTCTATAACTTCCAACGGGGTGATTGAGATTCGTCCAAACACCGTGTGCACAAAAAGACTATGCTACCCCATCAAAAAATTGATGTTTTCGACTCAATAATGTAACTCAAATTTTGGGTCTCACTCTGAAGGAAAGTTTTACCCGAATTCCATTGAGGGGCTCGAGATAAGTTTGAATGCCTCAAAAGTCAAATGAAAGATCATTTTAGACCAAACTCAACATTTTGGAGTTAACTGCTCTGTTGGAATTTCCATCAAGTGTGTTTTTCAATATTGTTGACTAAAGTTAACTTTGGGCCAATTTTTAACAACCAAAATGCAAAATGGTCACAACTTTCACCAAAGGCATTAGTATTCGAGTCGGCCATGCTTCTAGTATTATTTGGTCATTCTGGAAGTGATGAAATTATTAAAATTCTATTATGAGGATATCTTTATAGGTTTTTGATTGATGTCAATCGTTTAAATTCTAGGAGCTCTAAAGTACGAAAATGAGCACAAAATTCAAATGAACGACTAGGCAACCGAGCTACAAGTGCCAGCAAGTCATAAATGACCTAGGGTCAATACAAGAAATCTCTAAATGTTGTTAAGAAAGAGTAGCCGATAAAATGACCTAGAGAGTCATTACAACAAATGATATTCATTGATACAAATTGTGTTTAGTTACAAATTATATTTGTTGATTCAATTTATTTATTGATATAAATTTTATTAGGATAAATATTGTATTCATCATTGCTATTGTTTTCATTGATACATATACATATTTTACCTTTCAATAGATATACAAATATAATTGTAGATAGAAGCATATACATTTTAGTTATGTTTATACAAATTATCCAGTGGATATACTAATACAATTCACCTTTCTCTCTCTCTCTCTCTCTCTCTCTCTCTCTCTCTCTATCTATCTAT
>JAOTQJ010067516.1:0-13391 GCA_025642045.1 Solanum sejunctum | reverse complement strand
TGCATTCGGTCCCAAACTTTATTAAATCGAACCAATTAAGGACTTTCAGGGTTTAAGTTAAGTTACGGGTCCTAACAAGATTGTACCAAAAGTACAACTCCTCATTGCTACTGAGATGGCTCAGTTTTGAGATTGATCCACTCCCTTAATTTTCATCTCTTACCCTGGCAAAGTATGGGATGGCTCTAGCAGTTTAGGCAAGATGCTGTATCATCACGAAACTCATAGTGATGGTTGTCGGTTAGAGAAACTCCCCAAGCTAAAGTAAACTAATTCTTGCATACAGAGTTTTAGTATATATTTTTATCTTCAACATGCACTGTATTTATTACTTATGCTATTCTATTTTGAGACAGGTGTTAGCTACTTTTGAGTATAGTATCCTATTCTAAGTTCTCAATTTTGGCTATTTTATATGCTCTTACATTCCACGTACTGACATCCTTTGGACTTGCATCATTTTATGATGCCGACACGGTGATAAAGTTCCTCAACAGACTACCATTAAGGACCAGCTATTCATTCAGCCATTGGTGAGGCCTCTTACTGGTCAGAGAATTTGGAGTATTTATTCATGTTTAAGCATTTCTTTTTCAGTTGTGGTTACTGTGGGCTTGTCACGGTAGTTGTTCAAACTATTTTAGTAAAGGTTCCATAGACTATATGATAGGAGTTTTAGTTTTTATTTTCAGTTATTGTTGGGATACTTCCTTTGTTTAGTTGTTCAGGCTGTTGCATTCCGTTTAACGCATCATATCTAAGTCTACTATTTATTATTTAAGTCTTTCACTAAATAAAATAGCTAGGCCAAGTGGTTCACATGGGACTAGAAATGGTTCTGGGTGTTGACCATGTCCGGGATATAGACTTAGGTTGTGACATCATTAGTATTAGAAAAAGGACATCGTGAGACTGATTAAATAAATTTTGTCCAAAAAAGTTATCAATCAATCACATTAATGTCGAAGTCGTAGTCGTAGCACGACCGAGCAAGCGACTATGACAGTGGCACGAGGGAGTCCCCTCTATTTGGCTTTTTAAAAGTTAGAGAAAGTGTTTCATAACATAAGAGTAAAAAATTTTCTCAATTCTACCAATGAGGGAGAAATGACTCTTCATTTTTTCTTTACTTGGTTCTTAGTTCTTAGTTCCCCACATTTTCTTATTCTTCCAATTCTCATTTTCTAATTCACACCTAACTTAAACCCATCGATTCTCCACATGAATAGGGAATGACTATTGTTAAAAGCATATGCATGAAAAGCTTGTGTGGTCCATAATTAAGGATTAATTGCATTTGTATAAGTAGGTTTCTCGTTGAACTTTTCATAGTAAATATATATATTGAATATACTCGATCAATCGGTAGATTTGATATATTTGGACCATCAAGCTTTGTTGTATATCTAAACAACATAAATCATACAATTAACCCTTTTATTACTTCTGGTTCTCATTGTTTTGTTCATTTCGGCCATCAACACTTACTGGTTCATAAGTGTGTAGAGAAGTGGCCTTACCAGATTTTCCTTGAAGCGGCCTACACTTCACACTTAGTTGATTTCTAAACGTGTTATCTCGTAGATATACTATTTGATATACCCTATATCAAACTTAGAATCCATTAAAAGGTCACCTTACCTTATCCTTGTTACTGAACATTTTTTCATCATGAGAATGGACCATATAATAATTTTGACAATATTGATCCTTCATCAATGATTTTGTTTGTTCCCTTTGAATCTAGACCTTCAGATTTTCAATCTTCTAGGTAGAGTTACCGTCACAATGATTCCTCGGCCATGTCCTATTCTCTTTGATGATCTCTCAATTCCCTCTCTAGTTAGACTTTTTGTAAGTGGATCTGGCATATTATCCTTTGCCTTTATATAGTCAATTGTGATGATTCTACTAGAGAGTAGTTGTCCAACAATAATTTGTTTTCATCATATATGATGAGTCTTACCTTTATACATAACATTCCCAGCTCTTCCTATTGCAGCTTGACTATCACAATGTGTGTATATCAGAGCCATTGGTTTGAGACAAAATGAAATATCTTCTAAGAAGTTTCGGAGCCATTCAGCTTCTTCACTGGCCTTATCTAAGGCTATGAACTTAGCCTCCTTTGTAGATTGAGCTATAAATGTTTCTTTGGATGATTTCCATGTTATTGCTCCTCCACAACGTATCCACTTGTGGACTTAGTTTCAGTTGACCCAATAATCCAGTTTGCATCTCTACATCCTTCAACAATTGTTGAATACTTGTTACAATGCAAAACAAAGTTTTGAGTGTGTTCTAAATACCCCAAAACTCATTTAATTACCATCCAATGATTTTAGTTGAGATTATTTGTCTGGCCGCGTACAGTTCATGATATAATCAAACTTCCCAACACTATAACATAATTCAATTGAGATTAACTTTCACCTTTATTCTTAGCAAGATCATTAGATAAATTAGTGTTTTTGCACTTTTGTAATTTAAGTACTTGAATTTTTCTAGTACCATTCGAATATAATGAGATTGATACAATGCTAGTCCTTGAGGAATTTTGTGAATCTTAATTCCTAATATCAACTTAGCAACTCCTAGATCATTCATATCAAACTTACTAGCAAGAACATGCTTAGTAACACTTATGTTAGCAATTTTGTTACTCATTGTTAACATAGCATCCACGTATAAGCAAACAATGATAACTTTATTTGGAGTGTTCGTAATATAAACACATTTGTCACACTAATTCCGGTTAAACTAATTCCACGAATTTAATTTAATTAATTAATAATTAATAAATAATCTGTAAATTAATCTAATTAATAAATAATTTACAAATTAATTATTTGATTCACTAAATTAATTCATCATTAATATCAGGAAAAAAAAAATCGTGAGATCGACAAAAAATTTATCAATCAAATCATTATTTGCGAAGTCGAAGTCAAGGGGAGCGAGCAACGACGATGACGGTGCAAAGGAATCTCCTCTACTTGACTCTTTAACATCTAGAGAAATTGCTTCCAAATATAAGGGGAAAACTTTTCCACTATTCTACCAATTAGGAAGAAATGACTCTTCATTTTCTCTTTACTTGGTTCTTAGTTCTTAGCTTCCCCACATTTCCTTTTTCTCCCCATTCTCATTTCTCATTTCATATCTTCCGTAAACCCAATATTCCCTTTATTCAAGATAAAGTTGTCATATATCTCCTTTTATCACAATAAAATTTAAAGTTTCCCGTTCTATATATATTGTTGCTGCTAAAATATTAATATTAAAATATATATATATAATTACATGTTATAATATATTTAAAATAACTTATAATAGTATAAAAATTTATTATCCCTCACTTTATATCTTGAACTCCAAAGCTTATGTCCTACTCAATAGCCAATATAGAAGTCTTCTGATAGCGACTAAAACCACGAGAGAGAGTTCTTGAAGTTTCACCAACAAAATTTTGAGGATAAGACGTCATCTTCTTTATTTTATTTTAAAGTGCAGAGTTTGTAAAGGGGTTGAAAATTTCATCCAATTTTCTTGCAATTTCTTTGTAAGACCAAACTCCAAACTGGCAAGAGCAAATTCGGTGTACTAAAGCACTCGCTATGTATAGGATTTGAGAAAAGACTCAACTACAAGGGTCTATTATATACAGTCTTACCTTGTATTTTTGCCAAAGATCAAACTTCACTCCGTTGTTTATTAGAGAAGGACAGAAGTGGTACATGTTATGGAGTATGTAAAACAAAACTACTAACGAACAGTCTGGCTGGAGCTAAGCTCAATTCAACCAAGTACTTCCAAATCGGACCGAATCCATATCAGGCTATGATTATTTCAAAGTTAAGAAGTAAGACTGATTTTTCAAAAAAAAAATATTTTTCTTTAAATATATAATGAATTCACATTAGGCACGTATAACCCAGTTACTCTACCAACTAAGTTATAGTCCTTAGTGCTTGTTACACATTTTATTACAGATATATTTCTATCAAAAAAAATATTCTATGATCCAACATCAAGAATCTTTGATGTCTTTGTGTGATATTCCCTAGATTAGTATTGCTTTTAGGTAATACTTATGATATTTAATAACTTTATTCACCGGAGATTATATATACACACTATTGACTATTGCTTTCGATTTTCTTCTTAATATAGTTTGCGACCTAACTCATTAACTATTATTTGTTTTCCGTTTTCTTCTTTCTAATGCTACAACTGGCAAGAAGAATCTGGAAGGGAATAATAAAGGCCCACCTGATTAGCGACACCACTCAGGGACAAGGTGTTAATGGCACGAAAACTACCTTTAACGCCACATTGATTGTGAGATTAGCATGTCCACCTTACAGCTGTTATCTCTACTGTGTAAGTTAGAAATCGATATGAAGCATAAGATATAATAATTTAGAGATAAAATATATATTATTTTATATTATATTTAATTAGAGATATAAAATAATTTTTAAACCATTTATCCCATTATTTTTGTCTTTAGTGATGAAATAAATTATCACATATATATGATAGAATAACTTATTCCAAACTGACTTATCGCGAGATTCATTATCTTGGAATACCAACTAAATGATCCTAAAAGTTTATTACTCCCAATAGATTGCTTGTAACTTGAAATAAAATGTCTCCCGTCAAACAAAAGATGTTAATCCTAAAAGTTAAACTGAACATATCAGACAATAAAATAAACTAGATGAATGGGAGGTTGATAAAATAGTTCCAAACTAACCCAGCATCAAAAGAACGCGGTGCCTCCCTTGTGCTTACAAACAAACACGACATGATTTAGATTCGCACTCGGAGACATAGTCTTCTAAGTTTGAATTTGTCTTAGGTCCGCTTCTGGCTCGATGCGCTTAATGAAAGGGAAATCCCTAGATTAAGAATGACAAAGAAATAAAGTCTACAAGAGCAAACAAGGGACGCCTCTATGTGATAGAGAAACAGCCACACAAATAAAGGGGAAACTGAAAAAGAGAGATACAGGTCCTTTCATCAGAAAATAAGGTCTCCCAACAAGTTATCAAACGGCACCACAAAGATTCACTTTTCAAACACAGCGTACACCATTAACACAACCAGACTCGGCAAGTATCAGCTCGACTTAAATGGGCTTGATCTTGAAATGGAGAGAGATGAGAGAGAACACAAAACACTTGAGGTCCTGCAATGACAAGACAGTGAGAAAACAAGTGTTAAATGGTGCACAACAACTCCAAGAATGAAGCTCAGTGGTGTGAACCAACATCAATTGCTCAACCAATACACTGTAAAACCTATCATCTTTTGTCTGAAATAGACCTATCATCTCCTGAAAGAAATTAGTTAAACTTGCATGCAGATGGATGACTCAAGCAAGTGGACGCAGCTTCTTCTTCAAAGTGACCATTTTTTGATATTGTTCTTAAAGTGACCATTTAGAGCAATGAAATCATGGCCCCCTTCGGTCCCTTTTATATATCGTTCTTACTATAAATAGATGGTCCTTGACATATGTCATTTCACAAAATCAATGCATAAATGACACTGTTCTTCCTATTTTATTCTCGATAGTTAATGAATTTTGAAAAAATATATATGACCAACTAGAAGAACTAAGAAAGCAATTAATAGGATAAAATAATAAACTCACTTTTTTTCTTAATGCAAGTACAATCACAAAAGATGATATATAAAAGGGACCAAAGAGAGTATAATTTATTCTTGAATCGAATGGGCCACTTTTCCTAATGAAAATACATAAATACCCACTTATAATACCCACTTATTTTCCCATCTAACCAAAAACCGACAAGTCGCTGAGGTTTGAGCGACATGTCCTAATTTTTAACAAATTGTCAAACGGATATCAATTTAAATTTTTAGTAAGTCGATGGGCTTTGAGCAACTTACCTTTATCATTTATTTATTCTTTTAGTGTGCCGCGGGAACTTGAGTGACTTGCAATTATTTTTTTGTTTATTTATTTTTGGTCGCCGTTCAAAATACTTGCCTTTAGAACTCAAAATCATGTGAAAGTTTTAAAGGATCTTCCAAATAGATTTTAAAAAAATCACGTAGAAGTTTAGAAATATCTTTCAAATAGATAAAAAAAAATCACGTGATATGTGTATCTCTAGACACGTGAAGGATGCATATAAATATATAAAGAAAATTCATTGTTATTCTTAATAATAATAATTAATAACTTATAAATACTTCAAAAGAAAAAAATGATTATCATCTGTTCCACTTTATATGGCTTATAATTGCAATTCCTTTTTGAAATCATCAAACAGAAAGAGAAAAGGCTTAAAATAGTCCTGTTTCTTTGAGTTTAGACTCAAAATAGTCCTATTTCTTTTAGTGAAGCATTAATAGTCCATATTCTTTAATAAAGTGGTGTATTTTTTGTCTTCATTCTAACCACAGTCAGTTTTTTAATGGAGAAACAGGACTTGCTCAAAAACCCAGGTACAGAAAACGATTTCTTAAAATTCACATCACCGTAATCTCCATTATCATCTACCTCCATTAAATCCTTCATTTGAGGTTCTGATTTATCAATTTAGGTGTCCATTTTTTCCACTATTCCACATTCTCGAACAACTTGGGTGTCCAATTTTTCCACTATTTTAGACTCCTGAACAATTTGGGTGTCCAAATTTTTCGGTTTGGGGATATGGGTTTCGGTTGAAATTGAAACCCCATTTGAATTATGAGTGAAAAACATAAGATCACCTGAGGTAATACCAATAGATTGAAAACATATCTTCTTCAGAGGTTTGAAGTTCATCCTTTTTATTTAGGGATAGATGAATGGAATTTGCTGATGTTGATGATGATAAAGCTTAAGAAATTTGATTTTTGAGTTCTTGAAGTGTGCAAGAAGGAGATGGTACCTCCATTCTGAAGGTTTCTTCGGTTTCGAAGGATCTGAATCTAAGTTTGGAGGGAATACTATCCACCGACAGCATTATAGTAGCACAAAAACAGAGATATCAGCATTATCGGAGAAGTCAAATGATAGCAATATCTAGAATCCCAAGTTTGGAGGGAAAGTAGTATCTAGAATCCTAAGTTTGGAGGGAAAGCTATAGTACCACGTGCACTGTTTCTCTATTAAAAACTTACTATGGTTAGAATGAAGACCAAAAATACACCACTTTATTAAAGAATATGGACTATTAATGCTCCACTAGAAAACAATAGAACTATTTTGAGTCTAAACTCAAAGAAATAGGACTATCTTAAGTCTTCTCTTTCCTTTTACGGATGGGATTCTCCCACCCCCACCCCAATCCCAACCCCAACCAAATTTCCCAATCCTCTATCTTTCTTGTATTTTCATCATCTCCTTTTAAGGCTTAAAGATTTTAATTGCATGGTCTGTCATAAACAGGTTTTTGCATTGCATTTTACTAGGGGTATCAAATGGGCAGGTTGGGCTGAAATTGAGAAGATTAAAATGGATTGCATTAATATCGGGTTGAGTCTTGACCCGCTCAAATTTACTTTGGGCTCAAATGGGCTAAAATTCGAGTTGGATCATGACCCGCCCAATTTAACCCACTTAATTTAAGACTAACATTGAACATACAAAACAAATGATATATTAGGCTGAAGAGAGAATCTTATTGGGCTCAGCTCAGAATTATTTTATAATGGGTTAAATTGTATTCGGTTGAAAATTAGCCCAATTCTAAAACATACTGAACCCAACCCATAAAATTATGGGCGAGTTGCTTATGTTTGGGCTTATTTTGCCACCTCTACAATTAACCAATTCCTCTTTGACTAATCATCGCCAGACTACCACAAGTTTCAATAAACCCTGAGCCACCACATTTCTTCCGAAGCAAGCTACCTGATCACTTAAACTCGCCTACCCTAGTTAGAGCTTATGCAAGCTTGATTCTAAAGCTCTTTGATTATTTCAAATAAAAGAGTATGGCTACTAATAGCGAACATTTTTTATAATGGAAGAACGAGGTTACAAATAAAAAACATGGAATCACCTTGGAGCTTATTTGACCATTGAAGGAAAGATTAGAAGATGTAAAATTTGACAAGTGCAGGCCTGGGTATTAAACGGTTTGCATAGGCATGGAATGTATAAGCAAACACGTTAGAAAAACAAAAAATGATACATCTTAATCATGGTTTCTCAACTTAAACCAACTGCAGTCCTAATGGTGAGACTTTAACTAAATGTAACAGCAATAGTGGTCGAAGCCATCCCTTACCTATTCCTTCCATGCGAGGAAGCTACGACGCATCTGAACCTCCCTCCATATAGGCCCCAACAGCAGTCCTAATGGTGAGACTTTAACTACATGTAACTACGACATAAACGAATCTTAAAGGAAAGCTTTAACTCTTTCATGACACTCTAATTTTAAAATTTGTCCAAAAACAAAAAATGAATAAAATATAAAGAAAGAAATTTGATGAAAAATGAAATCATTCATCATCTCTTCCTCTCCTATTTCATCTCCTTACACATTCATAAAATTGCTTATTTAACAGTCACCATAGCCCTCCATCTTCCTCCCATTTAATCTTTTTCAACCTTCTCCAACTTGCAAAGACAAATGGCACTGCCCATACGTTATTCCATTGAATCTAGACTGCATTCACTACACAGAGATATTTTTTACTAGTGAAGCACTGCATCACTTCTAGTGAAGCATTCTGCTAATCTCTCTAGCTATTAGGGTTGAAAATGAGACAACCAAGATAATTACAACTTGCAAGCATAATCAGAACCGTTCTTCCATGCCGTGATTCAAAGAGCTCTATAATGCATAGGAAGTATCACAGTCTACATTTTACCCTTTTTCCCTCTTGATCAAACCTTCTTTTTTCATTTTTCTTTTAAAGGTATGTTTTTATCTCTCTGTTTGACATATCACAACCCATTCTATTTCCTATTGGCCCCTCAAACTAAACTTATACATGTTCACCAATCTGCTAATCACCTACCTCAGACCTCACACATCACTTGGCACTCCTCTGCTTTATTCCTGTTTTATCAACTTTTTATCTCTATTTCCTTCGTCTTTCTCTTCATAAAATGATCATTTTCACCACAGAAGCTTCAAGGGATTCATTGAGGAGTGAAGACATGGATAGTAGACACTCTATGGTTTTCTAAGTTACATATACAGAAGTCTTTGAGGTATGCAATATAGGGTTTTAAGTAGCACCCAAGCTGCTCTGGCAGCAGCTATATGAGGGAGATGTGGAATAGATGGGAATGGAGGACAGAGAAATGAAAGCTATGAGAAAAATGGGTAGTTTTCTTTTTCTCGGTTTTAAAACTCTTCCCGCAGTTTTGGACCATTTCGAAACTATGCAGCTTACCAAGAAACATTAGCAATGAAAATGCTGTCAATGGTAAGCCAGAAGGTGGAATTTCCTTGCGGGACACAGAAATTTCCCCCTAAACTTGTCCTGAAAAGTCGAATATACGCTTAAACTATTATCACAACCTATTACACATTTTTACTACTTAAAAGTGAATATATTTACCCATAAAACTGGCGTGACAAAAAAATAAATAAATAAACAATGGCACATCTGATAAAAGTTGAATTTGAAAACAAAAAAAAAAAAAAAACACAAATTCCACCCCCAACCCCCCAAACACCTTTTCTTCACACCCCACCCACTATCATCCTCTTGTTCATTTTTTATTTTTTATCACAATTCTTTACAACTTAATTTCTTCATAAATCCTATTTTTATTCTTACCCAATTTCACCACCTCCACCATAACCAATTTCTCTCTTCCTTCGCTCTACAAAAAGGATCTCTTATCTCACTGAAAAATCAATGATGTAAGCGATAGAGAGAGATTGAAGGAAGTGATGACAGCTTTATTGGTGGTTGAATGGTTGGGTTTACAAATAAAATATAGTGGTGGATTTGTTCGTGATAGGTGGCGTTGGCAAAGAAGAGAAAATAAAAGGTGGTGAAGAAGAAGAAATCAATATTGATAATGGTGGTGGTGATATTTGGTGGTGGGTGGCGAAGAAGAAGAATTCAAAGTGATATGGTGGTGGTGGGGAGCAAAGAATCGATGGTGAAGGTGACCGGACATGCTTTTTCCAGTGTGATGAGAGATGAAGTGAGAGAGATACTAGTCATTTTCATTTCTTTATCCTAGAACAATTACACTCCTCTCTTACATCATAGCCAAGTGGGGAAGGAAAGTGGTGAAAATGAGGTGACGGAAACAAGAATTAACGATACAATAGTCAACCCAATTTTGAACACAAGCCAACAACATTGCAAAGAAACCAAATCCAGCTGCAAATGCAAAAGCATTCCCAAGTGTATTAACCTTGGAAGTTTATAGGAGAGCATATCTAGTCCCATATGAAGATGAAAATTGCAGGAACTGATCATAATAGGTAATTTTAAAATAAAGAATTAGACGACGGCTGAGTTTCTCAAGTAGTAAATAAGTTCATAGTTAAAGAGGCATCTGTACAGAGTAGAAGCGGATATTGTAGTCTGTTTTCAGTAACTTCCGATGTGAATATTGTTGAACTTCCGCAATCAAACCCTATAGCATATATGTCCCAGAGACGAGCGTCCCCTTGGTTGACAAATTTTACAATAGGATAGGCATCCTAGAGCTACTGCCTCCAGAATATTCAAGATCCTCTATGGTGGTTACAAATAAGCACGTGTTATGTACAACATGTGCAAATATTGATCATAATGAGGAGCGCTGAGCGGAATATTAGGAATACGTTACTATAGGCTTGTACTACAAATATGCCCCTTTTGCCCTCGTATTGTCAAATTTTCATGACTCTTACTGCTTAAGCTCTTTAAGTTACAACAACCTATTGTGTTCTTATTTTCGACCAGGCTGGTCACTGGTGAAATCAGCAGTTCTCAATAAGAATCCTTACTCTTTTGTTTATTTCATCATTTATATTATCTTTAGGGTTTGTCTTATATCGTTTAAACTAGATTCACATCATCGAGAGATTAATGGTGGTAGAAATAGGCCAAATAACTCCCTTGCCTGCGACCCTATTTTATAAATTCAATAATTCATCTTTAATCCATATTTTAGATCAAACGAATACCCTGTGCAAATTACCCTGTAGAATTTTTTAGCCCACTTGTGCAAAATTAACTGAAGTTATCTCAGACAAAAGAAGGCTGTAAATTATTACCTGAACAAGATAATAGAAGATACGAAGTCCCTCAGGATCTTTGCTGGTCTGCACATCCATTAGTGAACCAATCTTGGATGTGGTAAATGATATGTGCTCATTTCCCATCACAATCTCAAGCTCCTGCCTGCCCACTCTATCCGGTTCAGGCCAATTGTTATCATCTTCCTTCATAATCTACAAATAGACAAAGACACAATTTTGTTTGAACTTTATAATCAAAATAACAAAACCTAAAAGGCAAAGAGAAAGGGAGAATGTTTTCAAAAAACGGGTAAATACCTCGCTATCGGCAACAATACGGCGGCATTCTTTGAGGACGGCAGGGGTAAGGAAAACCTCTTTGCGAATCATGGTATCGTTCTTGTAGTTAGAATTGTTGGCATAACGGAGCTTGCCGTCGGGACGAAACTCGAATTCTAAGAACTCGTGGCCGAACTTCCCTTTGTGACCTACATAGTACCTCAGGTAGAATTCGCCATTGTCTTCCGATTCCGCCATCTCCACGATAACTGCACTCCAATTCGAACAACTCCTAAGGGTCAAATAAACTACAATATACCCTTACAAAAGCCCCCAGCTTTCCATCTTAAACAAAATGAAAGCCCATCTCAAACAAGCAAGACTATACAAATTGGATCCATTAGGGGAATATGTTAAAAAGAGCTAGGTATATCATATTTCTATTCTTTTTTAAATTATAATTTTTTAAAAAAAATTGATATATTTTAGATATATCACTATTTTGCCTGATATACTATCTTATTTGCGGTTGTGTTAAAAGGAAAAAATGATATCAAATTAAATATTAATTTTATAAATAATGCAAAATAAATTGATATCGATCTCTTCCAAAATAGTAACAATTTAAATTTTAAATTTTTTTTCTTCACGACTTATTTTAAATCGCAACGAATTTTTTTCTTCATTATCCATTTTTTTTTCTTTCTAGTTTCTAAGTTATCAATTTGTTTTTAGCTTTTTCATGAACAAATTTCTGATACATATAGATGATGCTCTATATTTTAATACTAGATAATCTTAAGCCCGTATACGGGCCTAATATCCCCTATTATTTTATCTAATTTAAAAAATTATTCACAAAAGATATTATTATAACAATTTAACCTATATATTGTTGGCATTAATTTTTTTAAACATTCACTTTTGTATTGTGAAACTTTTATGATCTAATATTTTTATTTTTTGCTATTCATAATAATATTAATTTATTAAGATTCAAAGTCAATCTATTATTAAATTAAATTAGATAATATGATAATTACAAATTATTGCGTATTACTATATCAAAGATCAATATTTCTTGGTAGACTTTTGTTAACATGAATTTGCATTTTTACCCTTGGCTAGAATCCATTTCATCTTTCCATATATAAAAAGATGTTTATATAGAAAGATGTTTCTAGAATTATTTATTTTTCTTGATAGATTTTTTATTAGTATGAAATTATATTTTTATTATTAACTCACAAAATAAAAATAATAATAGTAAGCTAAATTGAAAAATAAAATAAGTACTCTACAATAATTAATTACAATTTTGATTTGATTAATTTCAAAGCAAAATAATGTTAAAAATACTTTTTTGTGTTTTTTTATCATCAAAATTTCGCTCGATAGTTTCAAATTTAAATTAATTTAATATTCATATTAATACATTTTAAATCTAGTACAGTATAAATCTAATTATATATTTAAATAAAGAGCTACTCCTTTACAATTTAGTAAATATTTATATTTTACTTTATACGTAAATATGTCATCCATTATTTTATTTGTAAGGTTACTGATTATATTTTAAAATAATAAGTTTTTATATTGACTTCCCATAATGAAGATGGGCATTTTGATAGAAGGAAAATATTTCTTCACCCTCAATAATATGTAAAGTCCGAATATATATAAAGCTAAGCCTTCAATTAGGCGTGAGACTAGCCTAATTCTAAGAACTAAATATAAACAAAATATCTACCTTCCAAATATGCATTCCAAAAGTATAAACAAAATATTTACCTTCCAAATATACATTTCAAAAATATCTACCAAATATATTTAACACACACCCTCAGTCGAAGCAGGAAGGTTACGAACATTGAGACTGTCCCTAAAATCGTCAAATAAAACTCGTGGAAGGCCCTTAGTAAAAATGTCTGCTATTTG